>JAJMBE010000037.1:0-99417 GCA_030565125.1 Candida pseudoviswanathii | reverse complement strand
TCTTGGCTTGGTAGCATTGCGAATGTAATCAAGAAGCGGCATTTCTGAAGTAGCTGCAAGTAGTGGATCCTCTTCAGACGAGGTATGAATTTCTTTCGACATGAGATATGGTTGTAGCTTTTAATATATAATGTAGAAGTCATGTTTGGTTCTCAGTTATTTTGGTGGAGGTGTAGATTTTGATGTTTTTGATTCCGATAACGTAACTGTGGTGGCTCGGGACTGAAACCCCTTGTGGCCTTAAAAAAGCTGTAGACAACCACAAACACCGAGATAGGGGCCCATATAACCGGATTCCGTCTCTATTACACAAATACGGAATATATCACCCATTCAGATCGATATCAGGATATTCTTCATTCCCATGGTGAAATTAATCATACCTGCGCCACAGAAGTAGCAGGACCAAAACTGAAAACCTGGAGCCTGATATTGCTTGAGTTGTAAGTTATGAGCATATTTTGGGACCCCCATTACTAATCAAAGCAACCCATCTTGAGGCTAGGGTGTAGGAGTCATGGTTATGTAGATTAAAAGCCACATAATTGATGGATCTTGAGTTTTGCAACTTCTTTCAGCAATTGACATGCTTCTATGGAGTCCCATCTGTATTAAGATATTGGAATTAGCAATTATTCATCATTATCTAGTCATATTAACTCATGGGAAATGATCGTTGGAGGTTGTGGAGATCGTCCGCCTTTCAATCTCTATGGTATAATAATGAACTTGCCAACCGTTATTAGAAGCAATGCAGAGACTACTCAGCTGAGTTTCAAAATCTGTTCTCAGCCCCCTTCGCTAATCTATATATGGTGATAAGTTACTTGTAATGGTTGTTTCAAAAGCCTCATGGAATGTGGCAACATGCTTCCCCAGACAGCCAACTCCAGAACGTCGTTGGAGGTTTCGCAAATATTAGCCCTCTGCACGACTATCACGGATCAATTTCAGCTTTACTCCACCACACTTCCTGGCACTTTAACCTATCCTTTTATTCCATACTTCCCGTCTAACCAGAGTTTGATTGGCTTATTGTTTCTTATTCCACATCGTGGTCTGCACAGCCCCCGATACTACGTGGAATTTTGCAGTGGTATGCTGTCCATACAGTACACAAAGAAACAACCTACTTAATGAGCAAATCTGAAATCCAATCTCTTTGATCCTTCGTCTTTGGTGGTGTTTCTATACTCATCTTTCTCTTCCTCTGTCATAGCATTCCAAATCTTGTCCCTTCTCCTGTTTTGCCAAACATAATACCCCTTAGCAAACAAAATCACCGGAATAGCAAGCAAAGTCAACACGAACAACTGCATATTTCCTCTATGATACAACGGCAAGTCGTCATTTCTGTAGATATTCGCGCCAATGATCGCATCAACCTGGCCAAACATATTATACACCGCCGACGAGATCGATCTCGTTCTCACATGGTTGGAGTTCCTCGAGACCCACGCGACACAAAGTGCATGGATGTACGGTTGTCCCAAGTACAACGTATTAAGCACCCACGTCGGCCAGACTTTGACCCCGGAGCCGGGCCACCATCGAATGAGTGCGATGAGCGGCAAGGAGTACAAGGGCGCAATGAGACACAAGAAGCCGCGCTCGTTGATCTTCTCGGAGTACCACGTGAGCATCAACATGAAGACGATGTGGATGACGTTCTGCGGGATCGTAAGCAAGTTGGTGTCAAACACCGAGAACCCGAGCTGCCGGTTGATCAACGTGAAGTACGGTCCGAAGGTGTTCAAGCCGATGAACGCAGTGAGCCCGATGGCGTAGATTGGCCAGAGGTTGTAGTCCGCGAGACTGTACCAGAGGGCTTTGAACGAGATGGCCTGGCGGTTGTGCATGGACCCCTTGGTGGGGTCGTCACGAAGGATCCTGTTGACGACGATCTTCTCCTCGCGTTCAGTGAACCAGCCCTTGGGGTGCATCCAGTTCTTGGTCTGGACGGCGGAGGGCACCATGAGGTAGAAGCCAGAGATGCCGATGAGGAGCGTGAAGATACCTTCGAGGAGGAACAACCATCTCCAGCCCGCCATTCCTGCAACACCACGCATACGCAAGATCCCGAACGCGACTAGGGAGGTGAGGATCTGGACGAGGGACAAGGAGGTCCAGAACCAGGATAATCTCACGGGGAGCTCGGCACTCGTGAAGAAGTACGTCAACCAGAGCACCAAATCAGCAATGAATCCACCTTCGAGGAGTCCAATGAGTGCGCGCGTGGCGTAGAACGACCCCTTGCCGCTGAGTGCGGCTTGTGACATAGCGACGATACTCCAAGCGACGATCTGTACCGGGATGAAGATATCTGGGCCCAATGCTTTCGAGATTAATTGGGATGGGATCTCCGCAACTAGGAAACACACTAAGAAGATGGTATTGCCTCGGTTATAATCGTTCGTTGTCATGCCCAAGTCATCCAATAAGTTATCCGCGACACCCTGCGCCAAGTTGCCTCTGTCGACCTGGAGTGCAATGAATAAGAAGCACGCAACGAGCGCCACACGGAAGTTCAACTTCATAACCACTTTCTTTTCTTCTTCTTTCGTCCATTCGAAATGTGGGTCGAACGCCTTGTAACTTTCGTATTTGGTGGTTTCGTACAAGTTCCGATAGTACTTTTCCACGTTTGGGTCCAAGAATGGGTTTTTGGCAAGCTGGTCCTCTTCTAATGATCCATTCTTGCTGTCAATGACAGTAATGACGTTCTCATCTTTGTTGATGCTGTCAGTATCAGACACAGCTGGACTAATCTCCGAGGTACTTGATTTGGTAGGGCCACTCTTCAAGTTAAACCTAACCATGGTGATGATGGAGATGTTGAATAATGGTTGTAATGAGTTGAGAGATGAAACATAGCATTGGAATTAAGCTTGTTTTAATAGTCGAATCAGGGGACACCCGTGGTTATGAGTAGGTCTCAGTAGGGATTGTTTAGCTTTAGACTCTGTGATAACGCAATTGTGGTGGCACGAGAAACCTTCGCATGGCGTCTTTTACTGTGTTAATAAAACAGAAAAGGATTGGTTGGAGTCGGTATTGGTCGCGCTATTAAACCTTAACAATGGTGATGATATGATAGTGGACTATGAACGGGGTGCCCATCCCGAAGCATTGAGCTAGCCGAATTGGTCATATAGAAGCTGGGATTAATCATCATCGTAGAGCCACATTCACCACGAAAAGTCTTGGATGCTAAAGTGCAGCTCTCCAAGACCAGACACGTTTTGTGGAACGATATAGAAGCTAAGGATTTAGGTTTTTAATGGATATCTTCTCGGAGCCTGGGAGATTTACGAGGCGGGAACAGGGAACTGTCTCAAATGCAAGGTCGTTTCATTTTCCATTGTCCTGGGAGATTTCGCAGCTAGTTTTCTATGTTAATATATATGTGAGATTTTAGATCTGTGGAAGATGAATAAGATGGTTTAATTAGATGAGGGATTTGCCGTTATTCATCATTTTAGAGCCATATGAAGTGATGGACTAAAGCAGAGTGTGGATACTGGGGATCTTGTGATCTTGGCCCAGACGGTAAGATCTGTAATCTGTGATTGTTAAAATGATCTGTGGAAACTGTGGAAGGAAAGAAGTAAAGAATAACGGCTATGACCTCCAACGTTGATTCGAGAATCAAATAGCCTGAACTTTCTATAATAGATTAATGATGGGTAACCTTTGGTGAAGAATTTCCACTAAAAAAGAAGCAAAAGTATTCAATACAAGACATTGTGAAACCCCTACTTAAAAGTCCCCACAATCTCTTTATTTCTTCTAGAATAACAAACAGATCCATCTCCACATCATATGGTTTATTATCTTGGTATCCGACCATTCCCTAAATCTAGCGCTACCAATACACTCGTCTGGTCCAATGAGAGTCTGCAAAATTACACCACCCGTCAAAACACTGCAAAATCTTATCAAACGTTTTGACTAAACCGTTGTCAAGATCAGCTAAACACGGCCAGATATGCAACTCCGAACAGTATTACAGCCAACAAGGTGTGTGTGATCGCGTAGTGTATTCGCGTCCACGTTGGATCTGTGTATATTAGGGGGTGTTGATTTTGTCTGGTGTGGGAGTAAGTGCCGCCCCACGCGAGTGTGAGGATGTGTGACAAATGGGTTGCTTGTTCCTCGCTTGCGGTTAATTTTCTAAGTAGTCAAACCCAGCCTGGAAAAAAAAAAGTTTCAACCTTCAGGATACATACATCACCACCACCTGCAACCACCTAGACGAACGACATACAGTTTAGAGCATGAAGTACCCTAAACGTGAGATCAACAGTGAGCCGTTCAAGAGCCAGTTGGACATCATAGAGAAGATCACTATTGAGATAAAACACCTGTCGAACAACCCTATATTCAAGTATAACCACAGGTACTCCACCAATAACACCCACCATAACCACTCCCACCACCACCACAACAACTATAACAACAGATACAATAATAACACCAGCCAGTATGTCAACGACTATAACAACGCGGTGTTGGCTCCGCCTGTCCAGAGCGAATACTTGAAAACAGAGGGCAGAGTTAACGACGGTGACAAGTTGTTGTTGGACAAGTTATTCGATCCTTTCAAACCGGTGGAGTTGGTGGGCGGTGGAGCTTATGGCTCAATGAACAACAACATCTGGAGCAGCAGGAACAACAATGGGACAAATGGAAATTGTATTTATTAGAGAGACAGTGAGAGAGAGGCGGTATAAAAAGGGTTTTATTTGTTAGAAACGGTTGCTTTTTGTTATTAATGTGTTATTTTTGATTATTCGTTTTCTTTTTGTATTGTATATTGTATTGGTATTTCAGAGTGTGGTGTTTTATGTATTTGGACTAGAGTTATTTAATTAGTTAATTAGAACATTTGTATGGATTTTAGATATATGGTCATTTTATTGTATCCCTTAATTTTTTGATTGAGTTGGGCTGGAGTGGAGTTGTGATGTCAATATGGGTTAGGGATAAAGCGAACTGAAAAACTTTTGGGTGAAAAATGGAACAAGTGTGGATAACAGAGGGTGGGTTATGGATAACGTTACCAGATTGTCAATAACACCACCCCTTATATGAATAACACATTCTCATGGTCTCACAAAACAACAAGACACAATTTCATACTGAAATGACGTACAATCTAAACCATAATAACAGAGAACGGACGCGAAACAATCTCTTCTCTTCTCTGTGAGATGGTCTGACCTGCAAGAATGAAAACTATCAAAATAACCCTATTGTCATCATTCTATTATAATCTTTCTCTTGTATTTGACCACGTCAATTCCCTTTTGATGTTATTAATAACACTTTGTCTCTTTTTTTGTTGATCTACTTGGTAGCACGCGAATAGCGTCAGGTAAGAAAATGTAACACATTTGGATACAGAGTCAGAAATAATAGAAAACGGGCAAGCAATGGAGTAATAATAAAACCCTTGGAACAAGTACATGACAATCACCTGTCCTCTTGCTTGTTGTTGTTGTTCTTCCCCACTCTCTTATTTTTTTATTTCATCCCTTAATTCAGTTGGAGCAATTTAAACATGATGTGATGAGTGTTTCGTGAGTTGTGTGATTGCTCACAATCTGACATCCCGCTTCTCCCCTCCAGTGATAACCGCACTTGCTTCAGCTAAAGACTCGAGAGATTCTTAAGATTGGGAGCAATACAGTTTGTGACCCATAGGAAGAAAGGGAAAAAAAGCCCCCTATTGTTCTTTGGATAGGTGTCAAAAGCCAACAGGGAAAGCGTAGTTTGGGAGCTGTTGGACTGGACTGTGGATGGCAGGGGGAATTTGACGGTGTGGATGGGGATTGTTGAAAGCCAGTTAAGGTCGATATTATAGGTTACACAAACTTGTAAGGGAATGGGTTTTTTTTTGAAGAATTATTCGACGAATAAAAACGAAGCGTGCAGAAATTTATCCCAGACACTTTTCTTGCTTGCACAGGTAGCATACACAACCACAGTGCACACCCACACCCCTCTGAGCCAGTTTTTTCAAACACAACCTAATCTAACATAACCCCTCCACTTTCCGTAAAACACTGCGGTACTGTACTGAGTGTCGTCAATACTTGTAGCAGACAATCGTAATCTCACCGTTTGAGATCTCATTTGATGAGATTAGTAAATAATCTCCAGCGGATATAAGCTGTAGCAACATGATTCCCTAGAGTAGAAATAAGTGTCAAAGAGAGTCTCATCAAGTTCCTCTTATCTATCAAACACACCCACACCCACACATTTCAAAACCCTCGCAGCCAACCAACAATGGTGTACAACCACGAACAATGGGCTTTGGGAGAAATGTATGTCCTTCCCCCCTTTCTGCTTCAATTTCTTCCATGCACATTATCAACAGAGTAGTGTACAAGGGGAGACACCAATGTAATGTAGCACCCTGAATAACTTTTTCCCCTTTTTTTACCCTCTCACTACACACAAGATTATCTCTGTACAGGCTACAACATTGGAAGGAGGAGAGACACGTTGTAGCTAATGCAACACCACAATTGGCAAGCTCTGTCCTTTCTTACGGCAAAAAAAGACACCAACCAACCAGAAACTCTTTTGTACTTGCAAGGCAATCTGCAAAACAAGACGAAGCAGTAGAGAGACAAACAGAAAAAAAAGACAGAAATTGTCTGATACTGCATGCACTACTTGAGCAAACACACGACTGACAATGGTTTTCCGTTGTTTGAAACACCCGATTTCCGTTGCCCAAGAAACAAAGCCAAAGCGTAAGGTGTAATTCGCTTAGAGGACGGTGAAGAGGGAAAAGTGTAATATACTTACAATGTGTACGTTTTGAAGAGAGCGGGTACAGAACATGAGTATATGTATG
This sequence comes from Candida pseudoviswanathii, assembly GCA_030565125.1. NCBI lineage: Eukaryota > Fungi > Ascomycota > Pichiomycetes > Serinales > Debaryomycetaceae > Candida > Candida pseudoviswanathii. The sequence goes on along the minus strand of JAJMBE010000037.1, from coordinate 92,546 downwards.
TTTGGTAGATAAAGTGATAAATGTAGGGAGATGTATTCCTGCACAGACTGTCTTGGTTCAGTGGTAGTTGTTGTGGGAAGTGCCCCACGACTCTTGTGCAGTTGTACACGACTGGAAGAGAAAAGTTTCTTTTTTTTTTCTTCCTTCAAGAATCAACGAAGGAATTTTTGTATGGTTGTTGAAGAGAGAGGAGGACGGATAGAACAGGGCGAACAACGACCCAAGTTTATACCACAGCACTTCAACCAGAGGAAGAAAAAAATCTGACCCGAAAGAAAACAACAAAAAGAATAAACTCAATAAAACTCACTACCAGAAATAATAGCCATACAGAAAACTATTTTCACAACAACCAAGTATCCTATATCCCCCTACCAGAACCAACAACAACAGCAGCCACTTGTCCTTTGCTTTCCACACAGAAGCTACTCTCACCCACCCACCACACTCACCATGAACCACAAGCCTTTGATACCTGACAATGACGGGCCAGCTTCAAATCCACCCACCACAAACAATCAACAGACCTCAACAGCCTCGACTTCAACAACTCCTGCCACTTCCACCTCAACAAAACAGGTCTTAAACTCATTGATATTAGATTTCTTACAGAAACAACGCTTATTAGAAACAGCTAAAGTATTCACAAGAGAAATACCAAACCTATCCAACATACCTGCCTCAATGGACTGCCCGCAAGGTTTCCTATTGGAATGGTGGCTGGTTTTTTTCGATTTATTCAAGGTCAAGTACAGTGATTCTTCAAACATCAACAAGACAAACCTCCCCTACTATGAGTACTACAAGTTGCAACAGATGCAGAAACAACAACAGCTTCAGATGCACCCACAACCACCGTATCCTCAACAACAAGCTGGACAACCGGGTCAACATCAACCAGGACAACAACCCCACCAGCTCCAACCACATCAACCAGGACAACAACAACCACACCAACCAGGCCAACAACCAACCCCACAACAGGCCCCACCGCATCAACCACAACAACAACAGGTGCACCCTCAGCATCAGCAACCACCGTTGCAACAACACCAGGGCCAACAACAACAACAGCAGCAGGGGCCACAGGTGCAACAACTAGTACCACAACAGCAGGGCCCTCCACAACAACAAGTCCCACCACACCAGCAACAACAACAGCATATTCCTCAACAGAATACACCACAACCTCCAGGGTCTGCAACTAGTGCCAACTTCCCAATCAACTTGCAACAGAGCCATCCACAGCAGCAGCAAATGTTCCCCATGAACCAGCAGCAATTTCAACAAATGCCAAATGGCGGCCAACACCAGCCAACTGTGGAGCAACAACAAAGAATGGCAATGATGATGAAGCAACAAGCTTTGGCAGCACAGAGACAACACCAGATGCCCATGAATGGCATGGATGCTGCCCACCAGCAACAAATGATGAATGCTGCCGCGGCAGCTGCCGTTGCGGGCGCGGGTGGTCCTGCAAACATGAACTTGCAACAACAATTGTTTTTACAACAGCAGCAGCAACAAGCTGGACAGCCAAAAAATTTCCAGCAGCAAGCCCAAACCCAGATGAACAATTTACGCCAACAAGCTCAATTGCAAGCTCAACAACAAGCACAGGCGCAACAGGCTCATTTGCAAACAAACTTGGCTGCAGCTGCTGGTGGTAATGGTAATGGCAATGGTGGTGATTCGCTGAAGAACAATTCTCCTGTTGGTGGCGGAGCTAGATCGAACCATCAGCCAACTCCGCAGCTCAGCTCGGCTCCGGTCCCAGCTCAGCAACAGCACCCACAGAACTTCCCACAGTCCATGACTGGGTTGCCCAACCAAGGCATAACTCCACCAATGAACAAATTGAGTGGACCTCAGAAGAAAAACACCCCAGGACCAAACAACGCTAACAGTTTGGCTACTGGCAGAAACAATAACGATCTACAAGACTATCAGAATCAATTGATGTTGTTGGAGAAACAAAACAAGAAACGATTGGAGATTGCTAGAAGTACAGGGAACTCTGACCCAAACTTAATGAATGCCTCTGGAATGTTACTTCCAGGTCAAAATCTGCAACCACAGCAAAACCAAAACCAATCTCAAGGACAATCCCAATCTCAATCTCAATCACATTCTCAACAACACACCCCTAACCAACAGCAACAACCTACTCCTGCTACTTTCCACCCTCCAGCTCCTGCGCAATTCAACCAGAAGCCCTCGCCTGCACCATCTAACAATTCTCCGTCGTTAACTAATAAATCATCTCCAGCCATGGGCAACAAGAAACCAAAGAAGGAGTCTGCGAAAAAGGGAAGAAAAGCAAGTACCACCGGTCAAGCTACCCCATCTACATCACAACCAACTAGTGCTGGCACTGAGCAACAACAACAAAATATACAACAACATATTCAACCACCTCCAGAACAATCGCATCCTTCACTGCAAGATCAACTGTCGCAACAACGTGCTGGTTCCAATACTCCAAGTCTATCCAAGAAAGAGTTCCAACCTTTGACTCCAAGGTCCGAACCAATCACTGAGACTACTAAGAAGAAGCGTAAAGGTAGTAAGATCAGTGAGACGTCTCCCAAGAAGCAAAACAAGGCTGCTCCAAACACTAACAGCAATGGTAACAGCAAATTAGACAGCGTTATCAAGGAGGAGACTGAGCTCAATTTGAAGAAAGACGAGCCGGACTTGGACTTGAACCCACCTCCAGCACCTACACAAACTACCATCTCCGGATCGTTTAATGATGCCACTGACCAGATATTTGACGTTAATTTGTTGGATAGTGGTAGCAGCCACAACCAGAACGGCAACCATAGTTCTACAAATAGTCATGGCACCGCCGGAGGAGGAGTATTTGGAGACTCGAACCAAGGATTTGACGATATCAACTTTAACATTGATGATATTTGGAACGGAACTGGTACGGGTGACGTTGATGGATCGTTGAACGACAGTTTCAATGCTATCAATTGGAACGTGGATGCAATTGAAGGAGGTGAATAAACTCAATAACGATACTTTTAATTAATAAACTGTACAATTTTTCTTGAAACCCCTACCCGTGTGATTGTTTTGTTTTGTTTGAGTTTTATCATATTTTTATATATTGTAATAATCGTCGTTTCTATCTACTCGAGAGAAAGCTTTGTTATCCCTGTTTTTATATATATCTAACCATTTGTGTATTATATTATATTATATTTAAAGTGTATGTTATACCTACTCGTTCTTCTTGGCGTCTTCGACCTTTGGTTCAGGCAACCATCTGTCAAAGTTCCACCAAGTAGCACCCACAACCACAGTCAACAACCCAACCAACACGCCTGAGCTGGCCTCCGTGCTAGGAAACACATTCCAGCACCATTCATGTACAAGCCAGACAGGGACACCGAGCCAGACGGGGAACCCAGCAACAAATAACAACCCAGGCAAGCACCACGCGTACCAGCTCAAGAACTGGTAGTGTAACGAGCGGGAAAACAAGACACCTATGACGTTGGTTATGGCCATGATTACGAACACCAACTGTGGCCCCGCTACTTCGTCTGTCAACTTGTTAGCTGGTGAGATCGTGGCGCGTGGTCTGAATGCATCCTTGATGAGCTGACCAATAGACTTGCCGGTGATCTTTGGGCTCAAGAACCGCGTGAATACAAACACCAAAAGCACGGACACATGGAGTACAAGGAGGATGTTGGAGAAGTTGTCAGATAAGAAAGTGGACTCTGGAACAAACCTCCAGTTCACTGTCCATTCATACAAGAACTTTCTCTTGAAATTGAACGCCTGGTTGATATACGTCCATCTGATCTCCTGTGCCTCGGCGTCGAAATCCAACGGGACCAAGAACTGCCAGCCCATAACGACCTGGATCACGGGGATCACGACAAGCACCGCGACGAACTTGAGCAAGTTTTCGTCGACAAGGAAGTACGTGACAATAAGGAACGCCGGAGCGTAAAGCAACGCGTTCATCTTGATCGAGATCGCGATACTGTACAAGTCCGCCGCAATGAGACACAACCCGAACGCAAGCGCCTTGCTTGACCTATTATACGCGCTTGCCTGTTGGAGCAACACCACGACGCCAAGCACCGCCGCCGTTGTCCAACAGTCATTGAACAATCGCAACACATAAATCGACACCAATCGCTTACTCCCGAGCAAAAGATACACCACCCACGGCTGCACGTCCACGATGTTGGCATACACCACGCACGTGAACGCAACGCACCCCGTGAACAAGTACGAGAAGAGAATCTGCGCCTCCGCGATCGACTCGCCGCCCGTGATCCATTTCAAAAACAGATAGATCTGGACAAACCCGCCGGGGTACACTATGGGCCCCGTGTCGCCGCCAATGGCATCGTACCGGATCACCCCGGCCTCCACGAGTGACACCTGCTGCATGTAGGTCCGGTAGTCGATCTCGGTGTACGGGATGTTGGCGATGACGTACTTGGTGAGGATGGACGCGAGGCAGATGACGATGGGGTAGGTTACGACAGCGCATTGGGGGTTGATCATGAGGGCGATGGCGCCATTGTAGATGTCGAGGAGAACGTTCTTGAGTGTGAACTCTGGTTTGGCTTCGGCTTCTTCTTGTTTGGCGACTTCGGAGGACATGGTGGGGCGTGGTTGGGTGGAAATTGAAGAAGGAGAAGAGGAATGGAAATTTCCAGGATTTTATAGTTCGTTTGTTTGTTTGATAATTTACAAAGGAAAAATTTGTTCCGTCGGAGAACGCGTACAGATTTTTATTCCACAATCTACCTATGATTACTTTTCTTTCTTAATGATCGTAAAACATCACGTTTACGACGCTTACACTCCCTCAGTATCTCTCCTCTCATACTCCAGAACCACTTCTCATAAGCGCTCTCGCCTTCGTCATCACCACCTTCTTGCTCACCAGGGAGGACGATCTTTTCATTCCTGAGCTTGCTGAGTTGAGACTGGGTGGATAAGAAAGGAGAATCGAAATGCGGCCAAAACAAGCCGTATTTCTGCTGCTTGGCAAGTATGATTTCGTCTTGTTTTTGTCTTTGGATCTCTTGGAAGAGTTGTTCTTGCTCGGCTGTGTCGATTTGTTTCTCTGTGTCGAGATCCTCGTCGTCTTCGTCTAACCCAAGCTTGAACGATGTAGCGGGCGTGGTTGTGGTACTGATGCTGGTTGGGTTGAATAATGTACGCAAGGTTTCTGTGTCGTTGACTGCCGATTTTGGTGCTCCAAAAGTAGGCATGAACTCTTCTTCGGATGATGATTCTTCCTCGTCTTGTTGGTGCTCCTCGTCGTACTTGTCCTTTATTGCTTCTGTGGTAAACTTCTCAGTAAACTCATCCATTTCAATATCGTTCCCTTCATCATCCTCGTCATAATACTGTTCCTTAGCGGGGCGCTCATTCGTAGTGTAATCATGAATAATCTGGTTTGCTGACTCAACATCGATCTTTTCAACCGTTTGACTATCCTCTTCATCATCAGATATCTTACCTTCAATTTCAAAATCATAATGTTTAGCCTTCTTTCTCCCCTTAGAATCAACTTCAATATCATCATCATCCTTCACATCATCTATCTCTACCGGCTTATCAAAATCAAAAGTACTGAACATCGACGCCAAAATCGACTTGTTCTTATCCGCTTCACCTCCCTCACTAACCACATCCACCTTCCTCTCTTCCCTTTCATCATCAACCACAGCATCCTTACCATAACTCTCCGCCTGTTTACCACTAATCCCACACCGTTCAATCACATGATCGTCCCCACTTCTCCACTCCCCATTCACAAAACACCACGTCAAGTCCCTCGCCGTACGGCCCTTCTCAATCCCCCACAACTTCGTCTTGTAGCTCCTAAGCAGTTTCAACTCGCCGTTGATCAAGATCCGCAACGTCTGCTGGCGTAACGCGAGCGCCAGGCGCGGCGTCCGCCGATGTGCGCCCCGGATCACTTGCCCGCGCCCCTCCCGGAGCCTGAACTGATCATGGATCTTCTTCGGCGTCGTGAGCGCCCCGTAGGACGTGAGCCCGTTGAGTCGCACGCTTGGTGCCGGCTGCATCTTCGTGTTTCCTGAGATGTTCTTGTACGTGTGTTCCGAAACGGAGCGTGTGGAAGGTGCGAGGCTCGAGGAGGGCACGATGGTTGACGTGATGTTGTTCGTGGGGTATGTCGTCTTGTACTCTTTGACTTTCTCTAATCGAGACTTCACGATCCTGTCACGGCGCAATTGCTCCTCCTGTTTCGTCTTGCTTCCCTCATCTCCCCTGCCTGATTCCCGGGATCGATTAAATCTGTCCACGTAGCTAGGCTTCGCTGGACTCACGGTCAATTTCATCCCCATGAACACGACTCCATGGAGCGATTTCTTCAACTTTTCCAAATCCCCAGGCGTCACGCACACAGTGACGTATCCGAAATAGTGGTCCCCGAGGGGCTTGGTATGGAACTCGAGTGGGCGCGTGATGGTTCCGAACTTCGCGAGTCGCGACGTGAGCTGCTCAGGCGTGGATTGGAGCCGAGATGAGATGTTCCCGATGTGGAGTCGCACCTCCTTGTGTGTCTCTGTGTCTGTCATTGGATGGGTGGTTTGGTTAATAGTGGTTGGTTATGGTTGAAAAAAAAATTTGATAGTTGCGATGAGTCGTGGTTGATTTAAGGCAACGCGCAAGCGACCGAGACGAACAAAAATCAGAACGAAGGTCCCACCACCACCACGACGAAGGATGAACACACCAATAGATGAAGTGATTAATAGCAAGTGGTACGAGTTGTATCAGTCATATACCAAAGAACACAATTTAGAACTTGATGAAGCGATAAAACCACCCCAGTTGCAACCAACAGAACAGGAAATCGACGTGGAGTCAGACATCCCGCTCTTACAGCAGCTTATCAACGAACAACCCAATGCCGACCAGCTCACGCAAGAGTTGAAGAACGCTCTACTAAAATACTACTGGTCGGGTTTTGACCTTGGCTATGAAACTCAAAAATCACCAAACTAAAAAAACTACGAAAGAGGGTAAAGTAAAGTATATAAGAATCTGTATAATTATAATGGGAATAAATATCAAAAAAGAAAAAGAACATGTGGAATGTATAGTAAAACAAACGCAAACAAACACACATTTCTCTCTAAAATCATAACAAGCCCGGAGCTTAAGTGGCCCTCCACAAGTCCTCCAATCCCAAGAGGGAGGTAATAGTACCAGCGAACCCGACGTCACCCTCGGTGAAATGCAAGATGTCCAAGGAGTTCAAAGCAATAAAAGTATCCAACAAGTCCCAGACCAATTTTCTCTTAGCGGCGTACAACTTCGTGTGGATAGCTTTAGCGTCGGCCTCCTTCTCCTTGTCGCCCTCCTGGTGCTCGTAGTCCTTCAAGGAGTAGATGATTCTCAAGGAGTTGATCAAACCGGCAATCAACCCGATCAACCAGAATCTGGAGGCGTATGTGGGCAAGTTAGGGAACTTCTTGGCGTCAATGAGGCCCAACAACTTGAAGAATATGACACCGTCGATGGTCAAGTAGCCGGCGTAGGCCAAGTTTCTGATGATGGTGGTGATTTGCAAGACTGGGTCCAACAACTTGTTGTCGTATGCCTTGGAGGCCAATTGCAAGTGATTTATTGGCTTCAAGAATCTCATGGCCTTTCTGATGAATGTGAAGTTTCCTTTCAAGTTGGCGAAAAGGGCGATGGTTTCCTTGGAGTAGCCCTTTCTGTAGGCGTAGTAGCCCAAGAATCTGGACAAGTAGGACAATAATCTGAAGACCTTTTCCCTCTTTGGGGTTGTGTCCAAGAACTTGACTAATTTGGAGACGGTAGGGTGGTAAACTAAAGAATCGGCGACCATGGCTGCGTTGTGTGTGAGTTTAAGGGTTCTTCTGGCAGGGGGGGAAATATGGAAAGAATCTAACAAGAACAAGAAGAGGAAGTTAGAAGAAGAAGAAGTGAAAATAATTTTGCAGAATCTTTTCGTTGTGATTTGTTGATAATTTTTTATTTTTCTATTGCTTGTGATATTATGGATAAATGGAACTCTTGGGGCGACAGACTGTGGGGGAATCAAACTTTCACACATTTTTTTCTGTTGCTGCTGTTTTAATTGCCGAGGTGCTACTTGCTGACGTAATCACAGACAGCCACCACCAACCATCAACAAACCCACTTTTTCTTTTTTACAACCACTTTGGCAACCACAAACCATCAACCACCAATATGAACAAGCTTGCCTTCCTCTATTCGGCTACCACCAGCTATCAAAAACAGATACGCAGCCTTCACGTCCTCCTTGGCCGCATCACTCATCATCTCCCACTCCTTCCTTGCTTTCTCGGGCTTAACTTTGGCACCTTCCAACGTCCGACAATACTCGTAATACTCATACGCTTCATCTTCATCAATTTCTTCTTCGTCTTCTTCATCCTCGGGGTCTTTTTGTCTATAGAACTCCAAGTCAACCTCCTTGGGATACCCATTGACAAGCACATGCGTCATCCTGTGTGCCACGGCTAGCTTCTCATCTAGCGGAACGACCTTCCCATACAACATATCCTTCCCGTCCTGTAACAACTGTGTGTACTCTTCAGCAACAACTTTCTTCTCAGCATTCGTCATCATCTCCCATTCCCGGAAGACCTCATGTGGATCGTAAGGTTGCCCGGACTCCGATCTCTGTGTCAACTGGCGCCCGAGGTAGTAGTTGAACACAAGGTCCAGGTTTACGTGCTCGACAAGAACTCCAGAACCTGTAGTGTGATCGAGAATTACTGGTGCAGCGTTACCGCATCGTGCAAGCAGACCGGTCCCGGTGTAATTCTCGACAATGCCCTGTCCAACTATGTCAGGAATGAATGGAGCGTTGGTGCCTCGAAAGTTTGCCACATACTGCATCAACGCCTCAATGCTGACAATCTCGCCATTTAACATTACTCTTCCTTGTGATACCAATAGTTGGTACTCCTTAATGAACTGTTTCCTGTAGCGCGGCTCAAACATAGTATCCCATGTCTTGTAATGCATCCCTAGTAGCTGCTTGATGCTCTCGCTGTCTTTGTGTAGGATCTCGTGCAAGTGTTTCCCCACGTAGTACTCTCTTGCATGGTATTCACCGATGGGGAAAATTGGCACGTAGTTTCCTGCCATTTGGTTCCTTACAACTTGCACAACGGGTAACTCTGTTTGAGATCGTCCTGAATCACGGTATTCTCCCCATGTGGGAACATACTTGATATGTGGGATTTCCACGTCTTGGAACAACCTCGGATTCATCTCCTTCCACTCTCCATATACCAACACCTTCCTCTGTCTAAAACAAGTCTCGTACTTTCGGAAATACTCCGCTTGATCTTTATGAGACATGGCGTTCCACTCATCAATTAACTTCAAATACCTCTCATGCAAAAACAACTCCTCACCATACCCCAGATTCAACTTCTCCCAAATGAAGTAATTCGAAGCATCAGTAACACATAACCCGTCGACAATAACGGCACCAGTCGTCAAATTATGGCTAATCGTGACCGTCTTCTTATACCCAACACCACCATTACTTCGTACAAACACCTCCTTCCGACACCGCTCGCCATCTATCCAACGTGGTCCCACGCCATGCGGGAACCTCCGTAGATTAACACCGCCAAAGTAGTCCTTGACCCGCACAAGCTCCGAGTCAACCAACTTGTATCCTTTCAACCTCCAGTCCATGTATTCCTTCGCCAACTTCAGCGTCTCGTCATCCAGCATCTCCTTAAACGCCTTAGCCATGTCCAGAACCACTCTTAGCTTCGTCTCACCGTCCCCGGGCCCATGCAATGTCCCACGGTGCTTCCAGTGGAAGTACTCCGTAAGCACCGCCGTCTTGGGACTCCTGAGCTTCAGGCTCCGCTTCTGGCCATAGTACCCAAGATGGACATTGACCCAGTACGGATAGAACGAGGTCTGCAAGTGCTTGTGTATCGGGGTATTCCACGTCCTCGCGAACTCGACCTCGACCTCGACCTCTTTCTTTTCCTTGGATGGGAAACGTAGGTGTTGGTTGGTCTGGTACACGTCGCAGATGATGCTCTCGATGGCTTGTCGGATGGCTATCTGCGTGAGCTTCGTATTCGTGGGCCAGCTGTTGGTCGCACGCTTGATCCTGTCGTCGAACGTCACGTTGGTCCGATCTCGATAGCGATACTCCGAGGTCTTGAAGTACTTGTAGTATCGCTTGACCTGCTCATCGGTCAACGTGATTTTCTGCTTCAAAATCTCACCCGGAGCTTCCTTGTTAGCCGCCGTAGTGGTGGTGGTGGTGATGGATGTGCGTCGTAGGGTTGATATTCTTCGACAAGATGCCTGGAAGACGCGTCGTGTTATCATTGCTCTCTAATGCCTTCTCATAGATAAAGTTTTTCAATAGAATTATCAGTGGAGGCATCGATGGATCGCAGTGAAAAAAAGATAGGTAAACTGGTAAATCACGTGACGAATCAAGAAAATCTATACACATTAAATATCGTTTGCTCTATAAAATGTTAGATCTTAGACCATGCCACAGCTAGCGGCGTCTCTTGGTTCATTTTGTTTTGATTGAAATTAACTAAAAGTACACACCTATTCAAATTATATCTTTATACAAAAAAAGTGTATCCTTCTTGCGTTCTTTCGGTCGTGATAAATTATTTAGCAGCTGGTTTGTTGATGTTCTTCTTGCCGCTTCCGCTTCCACTGCCACCACCGTTGATTTTCTTGCTGTTTTCAAACTTCTCTTTGTTTTTAGCACCCGACTTACCGCCCTGTCCACTACCGCCGTACTTCTTATAACTTCCGTTGTTGCCCGCAGTGCCGTGGAAGTTGTGGCCCGTTTTCGATTCTCTTGGTTCTAAAGAAATAACAACCCCTTTAAGCGTGGTTTCTTTAGCTTCCAATGCCCTGCGCTGAGCGTCTTGGCTGACGAAATCGGCCAAGCAGATGTTTTCGTTAACCTTGAAGTACTTCAATTCGCCAAACTTCTTACTCAAATGTTCTTTCAATTCTTGCTCGTCTAAATTACGAATTCCTCTGATGTAGATTGGGTACCAGTCGTCTTTCTTATACTTGCCGTTGGATTGGGTGCTGTTGGTGGTCGAGGCGCTGCTAGCGCTGGATGCTGGCTTTTTGACACTGGCGCTGGTGGTCTTGGTGATCGGTGGGGATGAAATTGGTTTGGTGGTTTGTTTGGCTGGAACGGCTTGTTGGGCAAGAGCAGCCCAACTCATTGGCTGTGTTGGTGATGGTTTAGCTGCCTCTTTCTTTGGCTCTTCGGCAGCTGGTTGTTCCTTTTTTTCCTCTTTGGTTTCCTCAGATTTGGCTTCTGGTTTGGCTGCTTCTTTGGTTTCCTTCACTTCTTCCTTTGGTTCAGTAGTAGTAGTAGCTGGTTTAGCTTCTTCTTTGACTGGCTCTGGCTTAGCTGGTTGCTTCTCTTCTGGCTTCCTGGTTTCTGAAGGGGCAACAGCAGGAGAAGGAGTAGCTGTTTCCTTCTTCGTTTCTTCTTTAGATCCATTAGCAACTGGAGCGGTGGCAGGTTCATCCTTTTGAACAGGCTTGACGTTGTTAGAAGCAGCTTCTTGTTCCTTAGCTGGAGCCTGTTGTGGTTCAGCCGGAGTAGTAGTAGTAGCAGCAGCAGCAGGAACAGGAGTAGCGGTCTTCTTGGCAACATTCTCACTCTTGATCTCTTTTTCTTGTTTCTGTTCATGCTTCTCCTTGTATCCATTAACGACAACGAACCTCAAGATATCATTAGCCACTTCATAATTAGCCTCGTTCTTGCCACGAGCCAAGACAAAAGTTTGGGTAAACTGCTTGTATGGCTGGTCATTAGTGCTCCACTCACCAAACACGACAATGATGATGTTCTGGTTCAACGACAACTGGAAACATGCGCTAGTGATGACGATTCTATTATTCTTACTGCTCGACAAGTACTCGGCGTAGGTTTCTTTGATGGCGTCGATGCCGCGTGCCTTGTAGGCAACAGGAATCTTGCTGGTGGTGTCGTTCAAAGAAGACAAGGAGGACGAATCGTGTTCAGGGAAGGAGTCGTGGCTGATGCAGGCAAGTGGGTGGTAGATCTTGTGGATTTCGTCCAATTTGGAAACAAAGAAATCGTAGTATGATTTGATAAAGTACCATCCGATCTCAGAAACACGCTCATCTGACAATTGTTGCTGTTGCTTGGCAGGAGTTGGGGTTGGGGTGGTGGTCGATGATGGGGTGGCTGCTGGTGGTTGTGCAGCAGTAGCACCACCTGCTGCAGCAGAGTTGGCTTGCTGTGGTTGTGGTTGATGGTGTGGTGGATGTTGGTGTGGAGGATGTGGATGAGGGTGTGGATGTGGGTGTTGGTGGTGGTGGTTGTTGTTAACTGCTGGTGAATTAGTGGTTGAGGTAGCCATGGTGAAGTCTATTATATGTTTTTTTTTCTTTATTTATGCTAATGAAGTGAAGTGGATCTTAGGATATGTGGAGTATTGGTTGGAATATAGAACAAGGTGGTGATAATATATGAAATGGGAAAACGAAACTAATAATTAATTACTAAAATACAAAACGGAATAATGAATATGAAAAAAAGGAAGAATAATCCAACTGGAGGGAAAGGAGTGGGGACAGTGTGAATAGTATGGTTTTTCGATAAAACACTGGTGGTGGTATGGGAGTGATCTGTTCGTGATCTTTCGGCTTCTTTTTGCTTTTCCCTTTGCTCTCTCTGCCTCTCTCTCGCCCTTACTCTCTTTGGAGTTTGTCAATCAATCACACTGAAAATTTTTCAACTGAGGACAAAGCTAACATGCAGGACCCCTAACCAACCATCCACAATCACAATCACGACGACGCACTGGCGCTGGCAAACATCTCAAACAGCAGCTTCTTTCCTTGCTCCCCTTCGATGGTCAACTCGAACCGAATTATACCAATATCCGCTGACACCATCACGTCACAAACTTGTCACATTTCCGCTGCTCTTCCGTAAATCCCCAAGGAAAAAGACTATACTGGTGTTTATTCAAAAACTGGTACTGTGCTACTTATCATGCATGCAAGGTAATAAACAGCTACTTACTAAACTAAACTAATGAATGAGTGGGACCTACTCCTCCAACTTATTGACATTCTCGCAACAATTCTTCTAAGATCTTGTTTTCTAAATCACTTTTATTGCCAGCTCCCTTAAAGCTCTTGACCCCCATTCTTCTCAACACTTCAATGGTCTTATCTCTAGGGAATCCCATATTCTCAAACTGGGTGACAATCTCATCATCGATCCCATACAATGCCGAATCACTCAACTTCGTGCTTCCATCAGCGCTGCCATCACTAGCATAAATCTTTGTCCAGTAAGCAGCCGTCTCCTCGAAACCCGCCTTATTGCTCAAGTAGTGCTTAGCCACCTCGGCGTCCTGTGGGTCGTTTGGCTCCGGCGACTGCAACAAGCTCTGCAACGAGATCAAGCTCGACTTCAACGTCAAGATCGGGGTCCAGGCGTCCTTCAAGATGTCCAAGCAGATCGCACCGGTCACGGACGAGATGTTCGGGTGGTAGATCTTCGTGATGAACTTCATCACGGGCGGCTTGAAAGGGTACTCTTGCGGGATGTCTATGGCCACTTGGAAAAGTCCGCCCTCGTATGGCGTGCCTGGTGGGCCCTTGAACACACCCGTCAAGTGTGTCAAGTCGTTCTCGTTGTTCAAGCTCAAGGAGACTCCAGACTGCGTGTCTTGACGACATTCTTCTAATTCTTTGGCAATTCTCTTGACACGGGACATGGTTGGTGGCGTGTGATGTGTATATAGTTTACGTGGAGGTACCGGTAGTGTAGCGGTTATCTGTTGTCAAAAAAAAAAAACAAAGGATAGATGGGAATTGGTACAGGGTGTTGCTAATTTACCAAATTTGTTAAAGGAGTGTAGTATTATTATCAAGAATACCTTCTCGTGATGTGAGCAACGGGGATAATTGGGCTGTTGCTTTGGCAAATTAACGTGGTGACGGGTTCTGGCGTTTGGTGATTTGCTGGGAGTAAAATTTGTCGGCTCAAACAAGAATCCAGAATCCACCACCACAGCCCAAACCTGTTTAACGAAGCTTTTTTGTTTTTTTTTGTGCACGCGCACACGCACACGATTCTTACAACTTTGGGGGATCTTTGCTACTCAGATGTTGCACTTCTGCTTTACTAATCCCATTACACATAATCATAAAACTTATACTCATACTCATACACTTATAAACTGATACTAAACTAATACAGATACATGTTTCTCGTTAACAAAAAATTATTGCACACCTTCATCGCCTACTCATGGAGTCGATCCTTTGACATTAACACTCAAAACATTGAAAATATTCTTGATCTCTTCGATAGAATCCTCCACAAATGGGAGATCGAAAAAGCCGTAATCGCCATTCTTGACCAATTCGGTAAACAAGATTGTCAACCCCCATGGGTGAGGTTTATTACTAATTCTCCTCTCTAATAAAACCCTGGTTATGATCTCTTGCACAACCAACTTGTTCGCCGTGGTGTTCCAGATCGTGTTGTTGCTGAAAAAGTGCAAGATGATTCCGATAAACCAATGGGTGTGGCTGTTTGGATACCTCAATTGATTGGCAATGGCATTGATCAAATGGTACTTGAATTCAGAGTTGCCATGGTTCATCAAGTCAACCAACAATGAAACTTGGGAAGATTTGGTGTTGAATCCACGGTTGTTTGGCAATCTATCAGCAACACTCGAGATGCCAACATGCAAAACCAAGGCATTGATTAACTTGGTGTTGAAATTGACCGTTTCCTCGTATCCTAAATCATTGACTTCCTTAGGCTGGTTCAATCTCAATCCAGTGTAAATAGTTCTCATCAAACCGGGTGCCGGGATTCTCAAAAAGTTCTCAACTGGCTTCTTCAACCCAACCTTGCTCAAATCTTCAACTGGCTTGTAGTAGACGACTGGTGGCTCGTTAATCTCGGGCAATCTTTCTACCTTCAAACCTTGTGTGAATGGATCTGGAACATGAACATCCTTTGGAGTTGCAGACAACACAATGTTTCTCAATTGGATGTATCCTCTTGGGATGCTAGTGATCAATTGGTAATGGCATTCAACCAAAAACTCTGGGTAGTCGTGCAAGAGACCAATGAAAATTCTGCTGACTGATTTGTAGATAACATTGATCACATCAGGTCCAGCTGGCTCGCTAGGTGCTGGTGCAGGAGATGGTGAGCCTTCATCCTGTTGCTGCAATTGCTGTTGTTGCTTGCTTCCGTAAACCTCCTGGAACTTCAAAGCTGAGCTCAACAATTTCACCAAGGTACAGTAGCCTTGCTTATCTGGCAACTCCAAAAGCTTTGGCAAGAACATGCGGTGAGCAATCAACGAGATCCAAGCAAAAGTAAAACCAGGCAAGACAATAGGTTGCAAAGCATTCAACAACTCACCAATGTGATTGTAAAATTCAACATCCAAACCAGTAGTCGCTTCATCATCCAAGACTGATGCATCACACCAGGTGGCCAACAATGATGAGAAGAATCTAAAGTATGCACGTTCATTCCAGTTGGCTTTGGAAGTCTCGTGGTCGTTAATCAAGTTCAAAATGATAATACCCAAGATCTTCTTCAAATAGTCAATAGCTTGCTTGTTGTCGTCAATCAACAACACGATTCTGACAATCAACATGGCCAATGTGTCGACTGCCAAATACGTCTCATGTTGAGTTCTCGATCTCAATTCATGCTCGGTGGCAAATGACGTCACAGAAATTTCAATAGCGGCTTTGAAGAACGTCTTCAAATGTTCTGAGTTGTTCAAAACTCCAGAATCAATCAAACCCTTGACAAACTCAACTTGCAATTCATGGGTAGATTCATCGCCATGGGTCAATAATCTAACCCATTCAGCAAAGATGTAACCCAATTGAGCATATAATTGACCAGAAGCTGGAACGGAGTCTCGCAAAACGGCAAACAACTTCTCGACAGCTTCTTTGGCCTGTCTATGCTCTTCATCTTGCTCACTGGTTTCGTATTTGCTCAACGCGTCCAAGGTGTTGGCAAACTCTGATCTCAATGCAATAGGACGCACCTCTTGAGCGCTGAACACATTCTCTAACAACGAAGCAGCAAACTTGACAAGGACGGGACTGTTCGTCTCCTTGATCAACTTACCAATAGAAGCATCCAACTTAATTGGCTGGATTAATTGGACCTTCAACAACGAGAAAATGACAGGCATGTTGAATTTACGTTGATCAGAAGAGTGCACCAACCACCAGGTGACGTCCTTAGCTGTCGATGGCGAGTATTCACACAATCTGTCCAAAATAACAACGTAAATTTCATTGCTCATTGGGTTCTCATGAGTTTGTGTGAACAAACAGTTCACTGCATACTGAGCTGCCTTCAATAACAATTCAGGGAACTTGATAGCATTGCTTTGCGCAATAAGCAATGCTTGAGTCAAAGCAGCAGTGATTGGGTGATTAGGTGGCAAGTCAGACAACTTGGTTTCAGTAACTTCAGAGAGCAACTGGATGGCCTTATCACAGTTTGAAGTAATTGCAGCAAACAACTGTTCAAAGGAGATGACATCGTCAGGAAGGGCTTGCTGCTGTGTAGCAAGATCTTGATGTTGCTGTTGCTGCTGTTGTTGCTGCTGTTGTTGTTGAATCAATGGCAATTGGTGAGGTTGGTTGTGCTGTGGTTGTGGTTGGCCAATAGCACCAGGTGGAAGTGGAATACCTTCTTCAACTCTTGCCTCGCCAAAGTGCTCATAGATTCTCAATTGTTGTGCACCTAACCCATTAGCAGCCAATCCCAATGGTTCGGGCAATCTCAATGAATAATCAGATGCACCTTCTTCAATAAATGGTTCATTTGGATGAGTAGCATTGTGCTGTTCACGCAAGAAAACATACTTTTGCATCTTCTCGTCGATGATTTCTGAAATGTTTTCAGAAGCAATTCTGTCAACAATATCAACGCACAACCCCACGTTAGCTTGGATAGCATTGCTCAATTCAACAAGCGGGATTTCATTTGGATTGTTGCCCAACAATTGCAACATAGTAGCCTCAATTGTCTCAGCTAACAATTTGCGACCACTGCACAAAACCATAGAATGAGACAATTGTAATGCCAACTTCTGGTAGCTCTTGCGCAATTTGTTGACGTCACGTTCAGTCGCAAAATCTTTTTTAATCAATGCTTCCGTAGTGGTGACAACAGTTTCGGAAATTCTATTCAAAATTGGAACAGCACACTCTCTAACAGCACGAGATAATGATGCTTGGAATGCTCTTCTCAAGTTAGCATTCTGGATAAAGATAGAGTTGCCAACCAACGTGCTGAAGCTTGTATCCAAAGTAGGTTCTGCTTGTTGCTGTGGTTGTGGCTGTGGTTGCTGAACTTGTGGCTGGAGTTGTTGTTGTTGCTGGAATGGAAGTTGCTGCTGTTGCTGCTGCTGCAAGATGGTTTGCAATTGCGGCTGGGTAATTCCTGGGAACTGTTTAGATTCAAGAACTTGTTGGGGCTGCTGTGGGAATGGAGCTTGAATGTTGTTGATAGGTTGGGCAGCTTCCAACGTCAACTTGGCAATTTCATTGGCCAAACTAAGGGATTGGTCGTTGATACCAAACATAGTAGCCAATGCAGTTGGGTCTGGGTTGTGGGTTCTAATCAAAGTACTCTGGTCGATATCTTTGACTTTCATGTTAAATGAATTCAACAAGACTTCAATTTCAAACTTCAACTGCAATTTCAAATCAGCACACTCGTACAATTCAGCTAAGACTTTCATGACACCCAAGACCCATGGGTTTGGTGGTTTGAAAACCTTGGAGTATTGCGCTTGATCCAAGATCTTACAAACAAAAGGGATGATCAATGGCAATGATTTGAAATCGTAAGCTTCAACCAACAAGAACTTCAATGCGATGTAATCACGTCTCAAAGGCTTATCGTTGGCCAATGTGATTCTACCCAACCAGGCACCCAAGTTCTTCAATTGGTTTCTCTCATTTCTGGAATCCTTGAAATTCCTAATGATGTGATCAACCTCTCTCAAAGAAACGTTCAACACGTACTCAAAGAAAATAGGGTTGTTCAACGACTTGACCAACTTGGAGTACAACTCATGGTTGTTTGGCTCGGCCTTGGCTCTATCGGAAACCAAGTAGTTGGAAAACCAAGCAAAGTAGCTTTCAATTAAAACCTCTTGGATTTCTGACAATCTCAAGTTGTCCCCCGTCATATTGTTCACACTGAACAACAACTTATCCCTGACAGTCTCTTGCGGTTCTTCTTGAGGAGCACGTCCAATGGTTCTATCAACATAGTTAATGGATTGGTACTTAGGACCAACGTCAGGAGTTGAAGTCTGAGTAGGGGCAGCAGCACCTGAAGGACATGCAATACCATTGGCAGCATCCTTGACAATCTGGTACATCTTGGCGTGTGCCGATAATGAACGACATTCCAATAAATGCTTACAGTAAATTGGATACTCGTGCAATCTTGACTTGAAGTTGTACAACGATTGTACAGCAAACTTGAAGAGATGAGAATCCTGAGGCTGGTTGCAGGATTCCCAAATAAAGTTCAAAGCAACCGTCAACGTGGTACCCTGTATCAAATCCTTCTCCAAAAGTGCGCCAAACAACAACGATGTCGATGCCAACGCGGACAATGGATACTCAGCAAAGAACTTGTATTCATCCAACAACGAGTGAATCATGCATGCAAAAACATCTTGACTGTGTGGGTCGTCACTCGATTTCATTTGCGTCAACATATCCACAATCTCTTTGATTTCAAGATCTTTGTTGTACATCTTGGAATAATAGGATTTCATTTCTAATTCGACGTTCGAAGTAAAGAACGGCGATTTCTCTTCATTTGCTAAAATTGCTTCGTCGTGGCCGTTGCCGAAATTGATCAATCTTGGGTATGTGGTCAACAACAATAATTGGAGATTCTTCAACTTCTTTGCGTCGATAACACCCTTACTTGACTTCACTTTCTCAAGCAAATAGTAAACAACTGGCACCTTCAACACTCTATAAGGAGGCAAAACTTGTTGTGGTTGAAGTTGCTGAGCTTGTTGTATTTGCTGACCCCGTTCGTAATCCTTTTGGGCGCGCTCATCTAATGCATCAGCCAACGCTTGGAAAACAGATGGTTTGAGTTGTGGGTCACTGAGCTTGGCTTCAATGACGGATTTGTAATCGTAGCCGAAAAGACTCGATTCCACCAAAAGCTTGATGGCCAACTTCAAATCGCTGGCCCAGAACACATCCAACACTTCTTGGGTTAACCCAACGGATGATGCCAATGACATGACCTTGTCTGCTGCCTCCACCGTTTTTCTTGTCTTGTAGTAGTCACTCAACTTGGTGGCAGCTAAGCCAGACTCCATGAGCAACCGAATAACTTTGGGTAATGCAGGGCTGCCACTGTCCACCAACAAGTAGAACAATGTGTCAATCAAATCGTTTATGAACTGAGTCTTGTCGAGGACAGTCAATGCTGCTGCTAAAATATACTCTGGGAAAACACGGTAGTCGTGTTCAAAAAGTTGGTTCAAGAATGGGTTTAATTTTCTGTCCTGTTCGCTCAATTGCTGGTGTTGTTGTTGCTGTTGTATTTTGGTAATTACTTGAAGCTCTAATTTACCCACATTAATAAACTTCAAGATATTTCTTCTAGTTTGGGGGACATTCTTGTCTTCGTCAAAGCAGTATGCCAAGTGGTTCAGCAACGAAATATCATAGCCACCTTGGGATGCGTCCAGTGAATGCAATATGTACAATAAGGTCTTGTTGAACCACCACTCGTAGTTTAAAAATATATCAATTGGTTCTTGCTTGAAGTCTAATGATGATAAAAACTGGGTGATGCTGACAACAGAAGGCTGGATATCCCTTTGCGAGGAATCAAATAAATATTGATGCACGTAGTTGAACACTTCGTACCAATTCACAATAAACTTACCTGAGCTCTCAATTGCTTTGAAACATGCTTGTAATTGGGCGCCTTTGGCATTGGCTTCTGGTAAGTTATTAGCAAATGTTAAACCTTGTGACAATCCCTGTGAGCCAGGAATCAATATCTCGGCTAATATTAATGCTATTCCTTGGTCTATTTCGTTTGGTTTGATTTCTAGTAAGCTTGGCAACAACTTTTCTGGCAACAAGTTCTCTGGACCGATTTCTATTAATAATTCTTTGAATGACATTTTTAAGATATTCTGGTAAAACTTATTGATTGGTTGGATGGTTAATTTGAATGCTTGTAACGAACTTAATGTCAATAATTTATGGATGAATGGGAAGAATGGGGTGTTTAAAATGTAATCCAAAAGTAATGTCCAGTTGTAATTAGGTGGGAATTCTCTCGTTCTTAATAACTTGAGTAAATTGAACGAGTTTTCCTTGAGGTAAGAATGGACTTGGTCGTTGGATGATTTATCGACAAATCTGACTAATAATATGAATGATAAAACAGACTCACAGCTAAATCTCTTGACAAATGCAATAGTATCAATACGCTTACTCTCAAATAATTTAGCCAAGTGAATAAACAATAACTCCAAGTAGTTCAAGTCTTTGGCAGTACACTCTAATTCTTTGGCAAATAACTGTTCAATAGGCGTCAAGTGCTCGGTGTTGGAAAAGTCGGTGAATCTGATTAAATTGACAAGCTTTTCGTAGTAGTTATTGATGACAATAGGGTTGTTGGTTTGCTTAGCCAATATAAATCTAATCTGTTTGAAGTTTGACTCTAAGTTTTCCCTTTCAACAGTGGTAACTAAGATTGATAATTGATTGATGATTGCCTTGGTTAATTCAGGATCCTCTATTTGATAGGATGGCTCTTTCTTCTGTGCTTGTAGTTGTGCTTGTGCTTGTGGCTGTTGTGAGTCGTGCTTGCCCTGTGGGCTGTTCTTTGCTGATGTAGAAGACACGATAATAACGTTAGATTATTAATAGATTGAAGATTCACAATTGATCTGTGGAAGTCAAAGTGATTTCTCTTGGTGGAATGGTGATGTTGGTTTTGAAATTAATCGGCAAATCGTGTTCTCTTTGATGTGAAACAATTTGATGGTTCTTTCAACTGGTGGTTTGATGAGTATATGAGATCTAATCAGTAGTCAAATATACGGGTTATGCCGATAACTTCTTTTAATTGATTTCTTTTTGATCAACAAGGTGTAAGTAGTTCAATTGGAAGTTTCGATTGAGTGGCCAAACAACAAAGGAAAATTTTTCTTACGCTGGGCTGGTGTTGATCTTGCAGGTAGTGCAGCGCGACTCAAGAAAATTACTACGGGGTGGACGACAACTACCTGGCGAAAGCAAACAAGTTGGCAGCTCAAAAGGAGGTGGAGACGGTCAAAAAGAGAGCTGATGGCGTAGAATGGATGCTCTAGAGTACTATCGCTTAGCGATTGAGGCGTTACAGGTAACATGAATTGAGTTTATTCGGTCTGGAATTAAAGCGGTAACCAGGTCGAGCAGATAACTCTCTCCTTCAACGAGTTTCTAAGAATATGACTAGTAGTCATGCATCAACTGAAATTAACCAGTCCCAAAACCACATTATAACCCTTTGCTATCACCAATGTTGGGGCAACAATTTGGCGACAGTTTAGCAACACACAGCTTGGGCCATGGCAGGACGAGAAAAAATTATTGCATCCATCTGTCATCTCTAGCCTCGAAACATCCCCCACACACCACACTCACCGCCATGGTTTACTACTTCACAGCCAAGGTTTCACAAGGCAGCAGCGAATACTCAGACTTTGCGCTCGATGAAGAAACCACAGACGCCACGATCTACATGGGTCGCGACAAGGTTGAGAACGACCCATTGATCAAGCACTCGCATCCCAAGAACATCTGGTTCCACGTCGACAAGGTATCGTCGGCACACATCTACCTACAACTCACCAAGGACCAAATCAAGTCGCTCAAGTCGTTTGAGAAGTTTGTGATTGAGGAGGACTTGTTGACACAAATGGCGCAGTTGACCAAAGCCAACTCGATCAAGGGAAACAAGCTCAATAACGTGACGATTATCTACACACCCGTGGAGAACTTGCACACTGATGGGTCGATGGATATAGGTACTGTTACTTTCAAGAATCCAAAGTTGGTCAAGCGGGTGACTGTTGCGAAGAAGGAGAATGCCATAATAAACAAGTTGAACAAGACGAAGCGCGAGGTGTCGACGCAGGAGTTCATTGCTAGCCAGGAAGAGTTAGTTCGTGAGATTGCCATGGAGCGTAAGCAAGAGGAAAGGGAGGCGAAGGAATTGAGTAAGCAGTATGAGGTGCAGAAGAAGAACAAGGTTGATCCTTATGCGGATTTGTTTGCGGCTGGTGACAATCAAGTTCAAAGTAACATAAATTATGTAGAGGATGACTTCATGTGAATCTTACAATATTTAATAAAGAAACGTCATTTCGTATGCAAAAACTGTTTTTTTGTAATCGTGTATTGTTGATACCATGTTGGAATATTTATGAAAATAAGGAAAGATGTTGTTTAACAAAAAAAGGCAAACTAGACATGTATACGTAACATGAACTTAAGCATCCAAGTTAACTGGGAACTTGCCAGCGGCTCTTTGATCGTCCCATTTTTCGACCCAGTCCAATGGGCACAAGGAAGTGAAGGTCTTGAAGAAGATCTTGCAAGGTTCGAATTCTTCACCCTTGACATTGACACACTTGTGGTAATCGACGTAGGCTTGAGCACAGTGTTTGGATTGGTTCTGGTTTGGGAATCTTGGGTCGAATTGAGGAGTTTCGAACTTGAAGGTAGCTGGGTCGATAGGCATTATGTGACTTGAATAGGTTTGTGAGTGTGTGATACAGAGACTGGAAGAAGCGTAGGGTTGATTGTATTTTTCTTTTTTTTTCATCTTACGATTCTGGGTTTAGGTGAGAAATTGTTCTTGTCTGGGATTTCATTGGTTGGACCCACAAAGGTGTGCGCCAATCAACAGAGAACGCAACAGCCTGGGTGATACATACGAATTCACCGGTGCAAGTTAGCTGGATATGCTTCTATTACTTGTCTATATACTCTCGGGCAATCATTTCTTTGGTTGTTTCGTCCAATTCATCAATTCTATGTTTTCAAGGGATGACGTCTTCGTCAACAAGACGTACATCACCGGCAAAGTAAAGACCTTCGGGCCGTTGATTTCCTCCAACACTTGCTTTTCGCCGACTGCTTCCTCTGGCTTGCTCTGCTTTGCATTGCCGTCCTTTTCAGGCTTGTAATCGGGATTTGTGGTGCTTTCAATCTTCAGAAGCATATTGTACTGGTAAAAGTCTGCTTGTTTCTGTTTCACTATTTCAGCAATAGCTATTAGCTTGGGTATACCATTAGATAGACTCGACAATAGCACTATTTCTCCTTGGTCAACGAATTTTAGTATGGCTTCCACTTTCTTTTTGATAGAATCTTTCTTTGTTATTTTAAAGACCTTGGGAGTCTCATCTTTGGATAGTTTGTGCTGCAATTCACGCTGTACTATGTTTAACTGAGCAGTATATTCAGTATCTAGGGATGATTTAGACATATGATTGATTGAGCTTATGATGATTAGTTTGGCTGTCGTGTTGCTTCTTTACGTTGAGAGATGTTTGGAAGAAAAAAAATCCTCTTCCAATGCTCTTCCCACGTCAAACATCGCCGCACGGAGCTGCAAAAACCACACACACATCAAGTAATAAAATATTGACATTATTTAAAAAAAAAGGTAGTATATATCTAATTGCATGTATAGATAATGGTTCATTGAAGAAACCTAGAAAAACAAAAAAAAGTTAACTATTATTAATTATCAATCCTTAATATCAGATCAAGCCGCAATAAATCAAAATGAAGAGCTCTTCGCTAATCCACTCGTTTATGCACTTGAAAACTAGCTGGAGAATTCGACGATTGGCTGCTATCATCTTTAGCTAAACTGTTTCTCAAGCTACTACGAAAACTAGACTTCGAACTGTTTGAACGGCTTATGGTCCCAATAATGATCGTGGTTGAATCCACCTCGCCAAACCGGTTATTCGTGCCCAAGTCCAAGTCCCCGTAAAACTGCGCCAACTCCAACACCTGGGTCTGGAACTCTTTTAATTTGTTGGGACAGCGCGAGTTTCTCACCGTCAAGTTTCTATAGGGAGACTGGTTCAATCTTCTCCTCTTTCTGCTCGTCATCGACGATACCGTGGTGCTTAGGGTGGTTGTGGTGGACGAGGGCAATGTGGTGGGGGAGCCCGCAGCGTTCGTGGGCAAAACCAAGTGTCTGCCGCTGCTGACACCAACTATTGAGCCATTTTCAATTGCGTGGGGGTCCGGGTTTTTAATAATGGGGGTCACGAACCCATTCAGGTGTAATAAATATTCATTTCCTTCGTTATCAAGTAATTTGGTTAATCCATTTAATGATAATGACAGTGGGGTCGTCAGTGCCACCTCGGGCAGGATCTCCCCTTCATTACTTTGACCATAGGCATCGGGACCAAATGTTAAAACCTCTCTCCCTTTGATCAACTCTTTCAATTCTTTGACCTGAGCAACACTCTCGGTGTCGGAGCTAGAATTGTTCTGATCGTCGTTGGTTATTGTAGTTATGGATGCAGGTGTGGTGGTGCTTGAAGTGGTGTTTGTGGTTGTTGTGGTTAAAGTAGTCAGGGTTGTGGTTTCATTGTCGTTGGTTGTTTCAACTATGACATTGTTAGTGGTGGTGGTAATTGTGTTGTTGTTGTTATTGCATCTGCCGTTAGAGGTGCCGTTAGCGTTGCCGTTGGTTTTGGCGTTGCCATTGGCGTTACCGTTGCTGGTACAGTTGTTGTCTGGAGTGGTTGTGGTAGCAACGGCTGCTACAGGTGCTGCTGGTGCTGCTGTGGTTGCTGCCCCTGCCCCTGCCGCTACTGGGATAGTAGTAGCTGTACCGTTGGCAGTTGCCGTGGTTGTCGTGGTTGTCGTAGCAGTTGGTGCAACTACTGCTGTGGCTGCCGTTGGATTGGTGGCAGTTGCTGTTGTGGTGGTGGTAGTGGCGGGAGTAGTTTCAACTGTGGTTATGGTGTATAACGGCAAAGTCTGATGAAAGATAACACTCCGAGGAAAATGTAACGAAAATAACCTTAAACAAATAGAATCTAATATTGAGTTTATAATTATGCTTTTGCTCTGTTGTTGAATAGAAATGATAGTACTCTGTATGAACAATAATGCAAGTTCAATGTACTCTTGAATGGTCATATTCTTGCCGTGGGCTAGCCTCGTCTATTGCTTGTCAGCAGCTTGGTTTAATTTTGAAGTAGTGGGGGCTGTGGCAGAAAGAAGGAGGTGTGCTGGTGGGGTGAGTGGATGGATGGTTTTGGACTGGACAGTGATGTTGTGGAGTCGAATGTGATGTTGTGAGGGCAATAATGTTGTGGTTCAGTCAAAGGATGTGATTTGAAATACAACCCTTTTTCTAGGAAAAGCTTCAATTGGGCTTTTTCTTCAAGACGGTTTGTTAATATTGATAATTTATAAAAGAAAAGAACAGATATAAAGAATTAATTTTCAAGAATGGCAAACCGTACTACCTAAATAAGGTGATAATAGTATAAATGTGAGTTATTTTTCCAGTTTTATAGGGTCCCAACCACGTAAAACAAAAAAACTTTGGTCAACAATTCTTGCAAAAAAAATTCAAACAAAGCAGACAGAGAGAGTGTGTGCCAGAAAGAAGAGATAAAGAAGTGAAAGAAAACTATTCATCCCTGTTCAATGAAGGCAGGGTTTTTGGAATCATAACAAAATAATGGGTGGGTCAAAAGTTGGGTGTGGTGGTTTTTTTGTTTTTGAAAAGTAGCACAAAAGGTGACTGTTTAAAGAAAGTTTAGGTAAAGTGGAAACGGGCTCGATGTACGAGAGTTTATTTAATTGTTATCCTAGAAATCTAGACCCCAAAGCAAATGTTGTTTCCTTAAAATTGCAATTGTGGAACGAGCAGAGATAGAAGTTTTTTGCAGTCAAAAAAATTTGTAACTCAACAGAAAACCATCACGGTTGACGAGAGAGATACCACAGTCATAGGGACAGTTTGAGATGACGAGAGAGCCTAGTATAGTTGTATCTACAGAGATGTCACACAATAGAAGCCTCCAGTTCTAGAACTAGCTCTATAACCACCACGGATCAGCCGTCTCTCCGAGAATCTGATACGACACACCAATCCCACGCAATCGGTAAGCCACAACCATCTCCAACTTCCGTGACTCCTTTTCTTCTGGTGTTGCTCCCTTGCAGCCGCCTTGTTCCAGCCAATCATAGAACCGACCACAAAAGATGACTCGTTCGCTTGTTTACCCCACGGAAAAAAAATGTGAACCTGACTTCGGCAGTAAGCCGCACTTCCTTCCCGTAAACGGAAATCGAATCCCTCTCCACGGAAACTTCCGTTGCTCCAGCAAAGTGGACGAAATCTTAGTCAATCATTCCAACGTGATTCTTCAGAACTCACTCAGATATTTTTCACCACATTCTTTCTTTCTTCTCTTGCCTCCTTCTTTTTTTTTACAGATTGATCAACCCTTTATATGTTTAGATTATTAGCCCCTACTAGAGTTAATAATTTAATATTCAAATCCCCATTAAGACTAGCTACATCCATACAACCAAGAATGACTTTCCACTACAAGCAACCAGAGCACAAATTGACCTTAATCCCAGGTCCAATTGAGTTCTCCGATGACGTATTGGCATCCATGGCCACGCCATCCCAGGCCCACACCTCGCCAGAGTTTGTCGCCACCTTCCAACAAGTCTTGAAGAACTTGAGAAAGTTGTTCAAGTCCACCGATCCAAACACTCAGGGGTACGTCTTGAGCGGAAGCGGAACTTTGGGCTGGGACGTTGCCGCCAGCAACTTGTTGAACCCGGGCGAGAAGGTCTTGGTTTTGAGTACCGGGTTTTTCTCCGACTCCTTCGCTGACTGTTTGAGAGTTTATGACGCCGACGTTGACGTCTTGACTGCTGAAGTCGGTGACGTTGTGCCATTGGACAAGATTGAAGAGCAATTGAAGAAGGAGAAATACGAAGTTATCACAATCACCCACGTCGACACTTCCACTTCTGTCGTCAGTGACGTTGAAGCTATTAGCAAGGTTGTCAAGAAGGTCTCCCCAGATACTTTGATTGTCGTTGACGGTGTTTGTTCCGTTGGTGTTGAAGATTTGGAGTTTGACAAGTGGGGCGTTGATTTCGTTTTGACTGCTTCTCAAAAAGCCCTTGGTGTTCCAGCTGGGTTATCTGTCTTATACGCCAGTGAAAGGGCTTTGGCCAAGGCTTTGAACAAGACCAAGGACACTACTTTCTTTGCCTCTTTGAAGAGATGGACCCCAATCATGAAGGCATACGAAAGCGGCAATGGTGCTTATTTCGCAACCCCAGCCGTGCAAACCATAACAGCATTGAAGACCTCCTTGGATGAGATCTTGGCTCAACCAATAGACGAAAGATTTGCCAAGCACGCTGCCGTTTCCGACAAGTTCAAGAGCGACGTTGAAAGCTTTGGATTGAAGATTGTCCCAGTCAACAAGGACGTTGCTGCCCATGGTTTAACTGCTGTTTACTTTCCAGAGGGCATCAATGGTCCAGATTTGTTGAAGAAGTTGTCTGAAAAGGGGTTCGTTGTTGCCGGAGGTATCCACAAGAAATTGGTTGGCAAGTACTTCAGAGTCGGACACATGGGTTACTCCGTTTATGCTGGTCATGTCGATAAGTTAACTAAAGCTTTAGATGAATCTTTAAAGGAACTTAAATAGAGCTGTCTATACAAATAAACACCGCTTTGAAATTCCAAAACTGGCAATATTCCGAGAACACGGGGAGGGGTCGTGCTACGGAGCCGCTGTCCGTGTGCTTGACACTGTTGAGCGAATTGCGCTATCTCCACTTTCCATCACCTACACCACCCTCTTGGCAGATGTTGAGTGGTTTTTGCTGGTCCATGTTCGTACCTGGTTCCTCGCTTCCGAAATCCGAAGAAACCATGCATCGATTGGTTCTGGCGTTCCCGCCGGCTATGCAGTCCAAGTCTGGCCCCAAAAACTCGCGCGTCGATTGCGTAATGCCACACTTTTTTTTTGCTTCTTCTTCCAGCAAAGAGAGAGAAGTATAAATACAACCTCAGAGGATCTTCCTGTCTACCCACACATAACCACTATAGTCTTGGTTATAAGCCACTTCTTCCCTAATCCTATTTATTCCCATTCAATTCTCCTTTATTTATTCCATTCTTTGAGTTTTTTTTCTTGGGAAGATGTTTCGAAACCTCAAACTAATACAACCTTTTCGAACCTTTCGAACATCCACAACTAGACCATCATCATGGCTCATACCTAGACCACTGCCAAAACCCAGCATCAAGAACCCCACCTCCACATCACGTCCCATAACATTCTCGAGGTTCTTCACCCAGACTAAGCATGCTGCGCAGAACACCACCAAGCCCAACCCCAAGCCGGAACCATCACTATTCGGCAGGAAGATCAGCACCTCCGAGTCCTTCATGTTGAAGTCGCTTCTCAAGACCATCTGGCCCAAGAACAACATCAACTTCAAGATCCGTGTGATCATTGCGCTCGCGCTCCTCATTGGGTCCAAGGTGCTCAACGTGCAGGTGCCGTTCTACTTCAAGGAGATCATCGACGCCATGAACATCAACTGGAGCGAGCATGTCGGCACCGTGAGCGCCGTGGTGGGCAGTCTTATCTTGGCGTACGGTGGGGCCCGGTTTGGTGCTGTGTTGTTTGGCGAGTTGCGAAACGCGATCTTTGCGAGCGTGGCCCAGCTGGCGATCCGCCGGGTGGCGTACAATACGTTTGTCAAGTTGTTGAACATGGACTTGAACTTCCATTTGAGCAGACAGACGGGTGGGTTGACAAGGGCAATTGATAGAGGTACAAAGGGGATCAGTTATGTGTTGAGCGCCATGGTGTTTCATATTATTCCGATCACGTTTGAGATCACGATTGTGTGTGGGATCTTGACGTATAATTACGGGGCGACGTTTGCGGCTATGACGTTTGCGACAATGTTGGCGTACTCGATCTTCACGATCCAGACAACGGCATGGAGAACTAAGTTTAGACGACAGGCGAATAATGCGGACAATAAGGCTGCGAGTGTGGCGTTGGACTCGTTGATTAACTATGAGAGTGTCAAGATCTTTAACAACGAAGCGTACCAGGCTAACAAGTACGACAAGTCGTTGACGAAATACCAGCAGGCTAGTGTCAAGGTGGCTACGTCGTTGGCTTTTTTGAATGCGGGACAGAACTTCATATTTACGCTGGCGTTGACGGCAATGATGTATATGGGGTGCCAAGGGGTTGCCAATGGAAGTTTGACTGTTGGTGACTTGGTGTTGATCAACCAATTAGTGTTCCAGTTGAGTGTGCCGTTGAATTTCTTGGGGTCAGTGTACCGTGAATTGAAACAGTCGTTGATTGACATGGAGAACTTGTTCCAGTTGCAAAGTGAGCCTATCAGAATCAAGGAGATTGAAGGAGCTCCACAATTAGTCTTGAGTGAGACGTTACCAGGTGAGATTAAGTTCGAGAATGTCACTTTCGGCTACCATCCAGAGCGTCCAATTTTGAAGAATGCATCATTCACCATTCCAGCCGGCCAGAAAGTCGCTATTGTTGGACCCTCAGGTAGTGGTAAGTCGACCATCTTGCGTTTGGTGTTTAGATTCTACGACATAGATTCCGGTAGGATTTTGATTGACGGGCAAGACATCACCAAGGTCTCGTTGGAGTCCTTGAGGAAGAAGATTGGTGTTGTTCCACAAGAAACGCCGTTGTTTAACGATACCATTCTCGAGAACATTAGGTATGGTCGTCTTGACGCTAGTGATGAGGAGATTAGCGAAGTTATCGATTCTGTGCAGTTGAACAAACTCATCAAAGACTTGCCCGATGGTGTCGACACCATTGTTGGAGAACGAGGCATGATGATTTCCGGAGGTGAGAAGCAGCGATTGGCCATGGCGAGATTGTTGCTCAAGAGAGCTCCGATAACGTTCTTCGACGAGGCTACGTCGGCATTGGACACCCACACCGAACAGGCATTGTTAAAGACAATTAGAGGCATTTTTAGACGCGATCAGAGAACAAACATCAGCATTGCACATAGATTACGAACCATTGCGGACTCCGACAAGATTATCGTGTTGAATAAGGGCGTGGTGCAAGAAGAAGGAACTCATCCGGAGTTGTTGAGCCAGCCGGAAAGTTTGTATGCTCAGTTATGGAACATTCAGGAGAACTTGGACGTTGAGAAGGAGTTGAGGTTAGAAGAAGAGCAGAGAATCAAAGAGGAACAGGAGAAGGAAAAGAAAGTGTTTAAGCTGAAGGAATAGGGTAGACATTTGTCCGTGATTATGTAATTGATGTTGCACTTGGACTGAAGTGTGTTCCTGTATATACCACGCTTTCTTTTTTTTCAAATCCCGTTGGTATGGGGGGTGGGTGGAAGGCAACGCTTCCACATATCTTCTCTCGACTGTTACATCGTCATTCTTCAATTTAATTTCATTTTCAAACTCCACACTTTTTCTTTCTTTCCTTCTTGCCATCACCAACCCTCCTCCCTCCCCAATTCACCAATACCTATTCCAACAATGTGTAAACCAGCTACTTGTGAAATCTGCGGCGGCGCCACCTGGTTCGGCTGCGGCAAGCACGTCCCCGTCGCCATGTCCAATTCCCCCAAGGAAGATTGGTGCTCATGTGAATCTGCAAGCGGTGCTGACTTGAACGGCTTCCCACCTAAAGTTGGAGACGCCAAAGCCAAGGAGAACTAAGTTCCAATCCACATCGCTGCTTAGGGCGTTGTCTACTGCTGTCGTTTGTATATGTTTATGGAAATCTACGTAACTTTTGCTGAATCGAGTAATGTAATTAGTTGAGTGACGTATGTCTAAACTCGTCCCTCGAGAACCCACAGCCATGCCTAAACAGAGTAATATAAGCTTTTGTAGACGTTCCCTTTTTTTCCTTGTGTGTGATGACCCGGGTTATTGTTGAACATTACTTGATCCGGAAGTCAAATTGAGTACGAATCAGGATGTCCGACGCATGCATGCCTTCTGGAGGGGAGACGGAAGTTATTCCCACGCGGACAAGGTTTCGAGTTATGTATGAGGAGAGGGGCAGATGTGAAACCAAGGGCTGTTACACGCAGGGAGATGGGCTGGCGGTGTAGCCCGCAGAGTACAGCATAGGGTTTTAGATGCATCCAACGTGTTTAGTTGGGGATATTGCCGAAAAAGCTTCATGTGGTATGACGAAGCCAAGGAGGGTGGAGCAATCAGGGGTGGGAGAGAGATTCTGGATTGAGTCGACGGTGAGTCTAGATGTCTCACACCTGCATTACGATTGACCCACTGCCTACATACCCACACTCGTAGTATCACGATGGTGACACTGACAATTACGTGGGATGAGCCTAGACTAAAAACAGGACAATCTTCTCATTACGATTCCAAACAATCCACAGAAAAAAACTGTTTGTTTCACAAGATCGTCTTCCAGCAGGTGTGTGTGTACGTTGTAGGTCTGTATGGTTAGGCGAGGGAAGTTTGTGTGTGGGTCTAAAGGAAGTTCCACTCTCCTTAAAGTCCAACACAAGAACAATGCGGACCAAAGCCATAGCGGAAAATGGAGAGCAACAAAAGGTTATTAATAAATATCCACTGATTGTTGATAACGGAGAGATAGTGAGAGTCAGAGACAGACGTACGCACACGAGCCCAACGTACACACACACACACACAGAATGTTCTTGGATGCCCGTTGTGGCCCCCCGAAATAAACGTTAAATAATAACCGATGGCACAAAAGTAGCATAGATTGAACTGGGAATAGGGGTAGGTTCCAAGATGGAGGTTTCTCGCTTAAGCCATGAATCACCTCTTGCTTCCGGACAAGGGTTGTTCCCACGGGAAAGCCCAGTTTAGAGGGAAAACATAAACACATCTACACAAACAAAACCGCATCCGCAACCGCAACTGCAATACTGGTAGGGAAGGCAGAATAATCCGTGGTGAGTTGAGTTTTCAAAAACAAGGCTTCCTAATTGGGTAATTCGGTGTGTCGAAACAGAATTTATACAGTGAGCGGAAAAGTCTAGAAGCCTAAAAAAGACCCCTCGGTTCTGCAAGTGCTCCGGCACGTAAAAATTGCCCAAGGGGGGGGGGGCCAACGGCAAAGACGAACGACGATGAGGGCGGGGCCATCTATTGTCCCTCCTCCCAGTGTGTGTATGTGTCTAAATGAATACTGGAATAGGCGAGTGTGTATGCAGTGTATGGTTTATTTTTTCCTTTTTTATAGTTCTGGCTGTTGAAATGAATGTGATTGATTTGATGGCTTGAAGCATGTCAATTTCCCTGAAGGGAGGTAGTGCAGTCCGTGTGTTGGTTATAGGGTTGTGAATCTGCTTCAACGGAAGGTGAGGGCGTTTGAGCGTGTTAATTGTTGAAGATTTACCGAATGGTTGATTGGTTGTTGCCATTGGATACAGTGGTTGGGTCGGGTTGAGTTGGGCGAAAGATTGGCTGTGAAGTCGTGTGGTTACAAATTGTTTAGTAAAAAAACGCATAGCTATATGCAGTACCATAATAGGATTTTGAGCTGTTTTGTGTACGTTTGAAATTTGTGTTCAATTTTTGTTTATTTTTTTCCGCTGGTTTTGTGTCACTCTGTGTATCCCCCTAACTATAACAATTCACACACACACACACACACACTGGATACAGGAAGTCAAATATAAATTTCAACCCTTTTCTTCATCTCTTGCAATTCAAGGTTCCATTTGGGATTTACTCTCATCTACTCCCTTTTAATTACACATTATTCTCCTCATACAACCCCCTGCCCCCCATATCATGGCTCTAACATTCGACAATTCAAGCTCAACAACATTGTCACGGGCATCAAGCATGTCAATGACTCGACAAAGCTCCCTCAAGAACAAGTTAAAGTCGTTCCGTAAGGAATTGAAAATGCACCAGTCCAAGCCATTACCC
Source organism: Candida pseudoviswanathii (assembly GCA_030565125.1). Taxonomy (NCBI): domain Eukaryota; kingdom Fungi; phylum Ascomycota; class Pichiomycetes; order Serinales; family Debaryomycetaceae; genus Candida; species Candida pseudoviswanathii. The sequence continues at coordinate 59,398 of JAJMBE010000037.1, read as the reverse complement.
CCGCTCCCACCTACCAGGAAGTTCAACTCGACGTCATCCTCCCCCATCTCATTCACATCCTCCTCGTGTTCCACCTTCCCCAGCCTACCCAACATGGCGCGGTCCAAATCCGTCAGCTTGCCAGTCAGTTCAGCCAAGCAGCAGCAACAGCAACAGCACCAGCACCAGCAGTCCCAGCGACAACAGCATGTGGACTTCGAGTACCACTACAACTATGCGTTCGACATCCAGTCGCCCACGGAAGACACACACATGGACTTTGTCAGCGACGACCAGAAGATCTTGCCCCCATTGCCGCCCGCCGAGTACGACTCCACGCTAACGTCGATAAATAGCATGGATATCAACTTGACGGCTTCTTCGTGTTGTGCAGGCCACGACGATGATGAAGAAGAAGATATTGGGAAAGACTTGTTGGATGTAGACAGGTTGGCGTGCTCGATCTTGAGACTGGTCAAGACTGATAACCATGAAATTCAGTGGAATATTTAATGTCAGTCATAGAGAATTTTACAGTTTTTTGGTTCCTTGGTGTATTGTTTTCTTTTTGTTGGTGAATGTTTTCTTTAATGAAGTCTAATGAATAATCTTGCTTTCTTTCTTTCTATAGTTCTTGTGTTTTGTATCCTGTTTTGCCTGTGGAGTGTTGTTTTAGTATAATGAATATAAAGTTATTTTAGATGTTAGTAACGGCGGCTAGGTTAAAACACTCAAGAAAAAAAAAGAGAAGTGCACGAGCCACCCCTGATGTCAAATTACTAGGGAGAAAGATTTTCAATCCGAGTGGCTTCCTAACCCTCTTCTTTGTTTCATTGTAGTTTGTGGGATGATCTACCATGGCTAGGAACCACCTCAAAAAAAGAATTGGCAGAGTGTGTGGTTTGAGTGGGAAATTTATTTTGTGTCAAGTTTCTCTCCTTGTGTGTGTTCTGGGGAATGTACACCGCATGGTATCAAACAAACTAAAAAACTCCGTAAATCACATTTGTCCTCTCGAAGTTTCGAAGCTTCGAAGTTTCGAGTCCCATGTTTCAGAAGAGACTTTTTTTTGTCTTAACGGGATATCTATTTACAAATGATGCTCTCTCTCTTTCGCTCTACAACTGTTTCACACATCTATCTATCATATCTCATCGCTCCAGTCATCATAAAACGAAGCGATTCTGAAACATTCTTCGCTTTCCAACTCCCAGGTCTCCACCAACTCCTTCAACCCATGCTCGGGCAACGTTTGGCTCTTCACCTGCACAAACTCGTTCATCTTGAACTTGTTATCCTTGTTGTTTGACATCATCTTGAGCATGATCTTCACTATATTCTTAACTGTGATACCAATCTGTTTAGACCAATCACTGCCTTTGCGCAAAGATCTCATTATCCAATTGTCATAGTGTAATCTAAACCAATTGAACACAACATCAATATGCTTGTTTGTAAACGTGAACCCAATAAGCCCCAATTCAATCAACTTCGAATCAATGTTGTTGTTGATAAAGTTTAATGTCTTATTTACCAACTCGCGGTCATTGACAAATGACAAACTCGTTAAACTTATAGTTTGCAACTCCTGTTGTGCGGCATTGGTTTGGTTCAAAAGCGAGACATTGGAGTTCTTGACCAATTCGAGCATCCGCTTGTATTCCTTCATTGATCCTTCACTCATGGTGACGTTCATTATCGAAGGTAACAACTCTCTGGGGGTAAACTTCTTGTTTATACCGGAATTCATGAAATTCTGGTAGTACTTGTGGCAAACATGATAGGCATCTTTGTTGGAAACGTTTAATTGCAAAATCGACGATCTGACTTTCCATTCTAATGAACTGTATCTCACGGGAATTTCGTAATCCCACTTCAATTGTTTGAACAATTTATTGGCAAATCCACTTAACCATTGTTCGAATTTAGTAAAGTCCGTGAAATGACGCAAGATATCAACAATTGGATCCAAGTACCCCAAGGCACATTCCCAAACCGACCAGTCCCATGGAAGTGTCAACAATTCATCAAATAATTTAACAAAGTTGCGCAAATCACGCGATGTGGAAACAGGCGAACCCAAAACGCTGCCAAGATCTGATATAATCATGATTATATCTGCCGGATCCATCAACTCCAAGTTGTCAATACTGTCATACAACACCCTATAGTACCCTTTGTGACCTGAGTTGACGCAGATAAGCTTGGAAATATCCAACTCAAGTGAGCGATCGGACATGATCAAGTTCAACACTTTAGTTTCGCCAGCATCGTTCTTTGCTTTCACCAATAATGGAACGTGGTATGGAGCATCCTCAATTTTGGCTTCCTCCACGGTCAAGTTCAGGAAGTAGGCGTGTTGTTCAATAACAACTTTGTCGCCCTTGTGCGAAACCTGCAATATAGGATACCCCTTGCTTCTGATCCACGAGTAGACAAAACTTGGCAAATCAACAGAAACCTGATCGTTCAATTCTTGCCAGATGTCAAAGACCTTGATGGCTTGACCTTGATACTTGTCAATGACGCTCTTGAAACTGGATAGCATGTCCTTGCCTTCAGCTGCAAACACTCCATCAATCATGTTCAACAATATCATTCCCTTTTCGTACATCTCAGTGCTGAAAATGGATTCAGTGGTGGCGTTCAACCCGGAGTCAACTTTCTGCATGTAATCATAAATGCTGCCAATCTTGAAATCACCGTCAAAAAAGCAGTCAACCGTCAAGAAACTATCATAGCCAAAGGGAGTGCCAATGATTTTTCTCGCAGCCCACGTAGCAAAAGACTCGTTGAACCACAAGAAGTTCCAGTTGTCAAACGACACCCAATTACCCATCCATTGATGTACCAACTCGTGAACAATCAATTCGGTCAACTGTGACTTGAACTGCTTTGTGACAGCACTATCATCCACCAACAAGTTAGGCGCAATGACACTTATCATAGACCAGTTTTCCATGACACCGTCTTTCAAAAATGGAACTCCGATGAAGTAGATGTGGCTCAATGGGTATGGTCCGAGTGTGGATTCAAGTTTAGGCAAGTATTCTTCGATTATACTCAAGGCTGTGTTAGTTTTGGACAAGTCTCCATTTGGAGCATACACTCTAACCGAGTCGTTCACACCATGGACTTTGACTTTGTTGCTCAGCTGCCAATTGAAGTCACCAATCAGGAATCCCATGATGGCGGAATGAATAGGTTTCTCATACACAAACTGTGTCGTTTTGTTGTCAGTTTCATCGCTGTATGCGACCTCCTTCTCCTCACCGTTACAGCACACCTGAAACTTCTTCAATGTAGTCAAATCTAACTTGATCATCGACTTATGCGTCAACTCGTCAATGATTGGGAAGACTTGTTTGGCGCCGTGAGGTTGGAAGTGTGTGGTCAAGATATAGTTGTCTGACTTGCCCGTGTCATTATCTAGAAAGTTTGTCTTGAACAACCCTTGAGTGACGTCATTGTAAGTGTTGATGGTTTTAATCTGGCCCATGTACTTGATTTCCAATGGCTGGTCGACAGTAATTTCTTCATCGCTGACAAAACTGACTCTCTGCAATGGTTTATCGTACTCGACCTTTAATTTCTTCTCACCAATATTAGCCGTAGTAATCACTAACCTATTTGCATGCAAGGTGAATCTAAACCCTTTGCCAGGCTTTTCGTCATCGGCAGCAGATCTGTGTTGTTTGTTTTCACTGAGCGTGATGCTTGCAGTCCCACTGAAATTTGGTTTCTGGTGATTGATGTTTAGCTTGTAGTGGTATTCACTAGGTATGTATTTGTTTGACAACGTCAAAGGTATGCTTGAGTCCGCCATCTTTCTCGTGCCAATTGTGTGATACTCGGGACCAGCAGTTTTGCAACAAGCCTGTTGTAAATTGGTTGTAAAGATTTTAAGGGATCTGAAGTGGATGAAAAAAAAAAGAGAGAATGAAAAATTCTTCCGGCACCGAATGATTTACGCCCACGTAATTCGCAATTCCCTCTGAATCATCGCGTAAACTTACTCCCTGTGGTCCAAAGACAAGGACGTGAGTACACGTCATCTCTGGGAGGTTTAAAACACTTGATTGTGAAGCGGTACAACCCTCGACCAGTAGAATGCAAGGCGAAGAATAAGCGGTATAGTTTAAACGAAAGTTGTCCTTAAATGGCCACGACCAAGTAAGAGGTAAGATGACATATGTGTGGGACGCACCGTAATCGAAGGACCTTCAAAGGTCGCCATGGCCGCGGTAAGGTGAAGTTCTGGTCAGGATAGACTGCTCAATTGTATTTGGGTCGGGCCATTATTGCAAGAAAATAGAGAAGGTGTGTATATCACGACGTGCTTATATACTGGGTACGTGACATGTTTCCTTGGTACTGCATTTTTCTCGGACGATACCAGGCAATCGTCAACCATTATACACGAGTGTGATTAAAGGTCGCTGTTTCTGTCATCTATGATGCTTAGGATGGGAAGATGAAGGGTCCGGAGCCCTTGAATATTTGAGGTTGGTCACGTGATTTGTGACAACTTTCTTCAATTTGGACATCTGAATGAATTTTTACAGACAAGTAAATCCTACCACTGACTCTATTGACTTGGGAACTTGTCTTTGTCATCTCTGGCATAGGCTAATAAATTTTTTGGAACAGCTATTTCGAGCAAGTGAAAGTTGTTCAGTTGTGGAATCCCCTTAGAGCCCCCACCAGAGATGTAGAATCGTTATTAACTGATTCAGATCTCTCCTGTAAATCTAATTAAGGCTTTAGAGGGATGTTCAGCAAAGATAATTTGGAGTATATGCCATAAGCTGAATCACTCACTTGGTAGCGTGATTATTTTAGGGTATTGTAGTGAGTTTTTCCCCCAAAATTGTTTCCAAAATAGGATGAAATCCAGGAAGTAAACTTCAAAAGTTGAAATGAAGTTTCAATTTGGCTAAGTTATTGGATTTGATTATTGCTTGATTGATGTCTAAGGTGGCTACACTGAAAAAGTCCCACAAACTTCTAAACAGCTTGAAGAAATCACGTTTTCTAGATTTCATATGGTAGCCACACTTGGCGTAACAAAATAATCCACACAAATAGACAACTACAAAAACACAAGGGTTCATTTTGCAACTGAGTTTTTTTCACAACGCCTTTTCTTCTTCCTTTTGTAATTATCAACAACAACAATAAATCAATCATTATAAGGGTTGGGATCAACTATTATCGATCTAGTTGGTTCAATTGTGTGTATCAATCAAATCGAGAGTTCTACTTGTGTTCAATTACTAACATAATTTTGCAGCAGTTCAGTCGTATCCATACCAAGCTTGCAAAGAGTTACAATTAGTTGTTTGAGTTCCTCAAAGATGTCAAGAGTCCCCTTCGTGTTAGTCATTTGTTGATCTATTGATTGAGGAAACATGTTATAGTTTGTCGCTACAATGCTTACAAAATGATTATGAAGAGCAAGATGGTCCCAGACTTTGTCTAATATACACAGGCTATACAATAGGAGGGCCTTCCAAAAAAGGTTTCAACTATGTTGAACCTAACAAGTGACCCACATTCTCAAAGGCGGTGTGGGTTAGTGAAGGTCCTTCGCCAAAGTAGCGGTTTGGTCACCGTTACCTTGTACTACTTCGGAGGTAGTCCACTTACAAGGTGACTGCCCCGAGAGTAGGCTTATAGGGAGACTGGGTGGAGGTCCTGGCCAGACCGCTTGCACACCTGTGGTCTCACCCCCTCTGGGTCGAGGGGGCGACGTGTGGAGTCTCTTGAAAGGAGGCAGCACGCGCTGGGGGCTGGGCCGGCCCACTCACGAAGTGGCCCAGTCCGTCTTCCCTGGGTAGGGGGGAGATACGGTCCGTGAGAAATGGGGAATAGGGGAAAACCCACGAAGGGGGACCCCTACGCTGCCTCGGAAGTCCTGATGGGTCCGTGGGTTTTCACATTATCTCGGAGGTTGACCACCGAAATCCACGTGACACCAAATTCCGTTTCTTTTTTCCTCATTTAAGCTATTTTTTCTTTCTTTTATTTTTTTTGGTGCACCCGGACTTTTGAATTTCTTATTTGTGGGGTTAATAAAATGCAAGCGTCAGTCAGATAATTACTACGCTTGCTATTGGGCAGAGAGGGTTTGTAATGAGCCGAGGCCAGCTGTCACACACACAGACACGCCTGACAGGACATGCTGATATAGACACCATATAGATCTCTGTGGTTTGGTTGAACACGGCCAAGTGGAATTGAAGAGAGGGTGAGGGATTGTGTTGGTTTCGGTGGATAGGAAATTCCCAAATTCCCACCCACACAGAGCGGATTTTAGATGTGTGAGGCGGGTGGTGTGAGTTTTCCGTTCCCCAGAGATTAGATATGCAACTCTATTGAGATAATCTGAAACTCCGCGGGACGGGGGTAGGGGATAGGGGGTAGGTGGTCATCGTAGGCGGGAGCTGCTTGCACCACATGAGGTCATGATGCGCTTCTAATATAAAAACACAAGAAAGACCCGAGCCGAACTCCAGAGCAAGTTCCGGAGTTTTTTCCATTGCTTCACAGAAAGCCGAATTCGTTCCCGTGTCGTTTAGCTCACCCGCAACTTGTCTATTGTTTGACTCTGTTGGTTGTATTTCTACCCTCACACAACACACAGTATTTAAACACCAGGAGGTTCTTATCAAACGGGGCAGTTCGTACTGATTGGTGTGTGTGTGTGTGTGTGTGTGTGTGAGTTTTTTGGTTACTTCACTTTAGTCCTAATCACAACCCACCCCCAACGAAAATAATTTTGTTGAGAAAAAAATCCTCTTTTCTTTTCACAGACAACACTCACTCACTCCACTCAGAAAGATAAAAGATAAACCGCGCCAGTCACAGTGGGAAACTACGCAACGAGACAAGACATAAAAAAATATCAAAAAATTTTCACCCCAATCTCAATCTACAACTTTCTTCCTTTAACACACTCCCTACACACACACTCATTTATCTTCAATGCTGCTGTCAGCAACCCCTCACAATGACCACAAACCTCCCCTCAGCGCATCCTCCCGCCGCTCATCTGGCTCCCTCCCTCGTTTTAAACTCAGCATAACCACCAATGAAGACATAGATTTGCAATCCATAGACCCAGGCACCGTCAAAATAGACTGCTCCGGCGCCTACATAGCAAACGACGACCTATTGAGAGGCTCCCTAGATAGAGACGCCAACGACAGCACCAGCACCAGCAACAGCGCCTCCACTTCTTCAACCACAACCCCACCACTGTCGGGCGCATCGTCTGACTTGGATGACGACTTGGAAAGCGACTCCTCCAACACTTCGGTAGAGGACCAGCCCTCGGGCCACGGAACTATTACAAAAAACAACATCACGTTGCCCCTGCATAACGACGAAATCATACACATATCCGTCGACATTGGGGGAACCTTGACCAAGTTGGTTTATTTCACCAAATCAAGCAAGATAACAACAGGCGGTGGTAAATTGTATTTTCAGGACTTCCAAACAGAGAATTTCAAAGTGGAAGCCATGAAGTTTATGATCAAGCTCATCCAGAAATCAATTGACAAGAAAAACAACAACCCTCCAATCACATACATTATGGCAACTGGAGGCGGTGCCCACAAATTCTACAATCTAATGACGAAAACATTCAAGAAGCACAAATTGCCCATGAAGATTATAGCGAAAGACGAAATGGCTTGTTTGATCAAAGGATTGGACTGGTTGATCACCAAAATCCCCCAGGAAATCTTCACATACGACTTGGTGGAGTTGAAAACCAAGTTTCAGCCATTGCAGTCTGAAAAAGAGATCTACCCTTATTTGCTAGTCAATATTGGAAGTGGTGTCAGTATGATCAAGGTGACAAAACCAGGACCAGACGGGTTTGAGAGAATTGGCGGTAGCTCTTTAGGGGGAGGAACCCTTTGGGGGTTGTTGTCCTTGCTCACTGATGCCAAAGATTACAACGAAATGTTGGAGATGGCCCTGAATGGAGACAACGAAAACATTGATCTCTTGGTGGGTGACATTTACGGCACAAACTACAACAAGATTGGATTGAAAGCCAACCACATTGCTTCGTCGTTTGCCAAAGTTTTCAAGAAGCTAAGATTCAACAACAAGACTATGACTGCGGCCGAGAAGCTCGCCCAGTTTAGACAGGAAGACATTGCTAGATCCTTGTTGTTTTCCGTGTCGAACAACATTGGGCAGATTGCGTATTTGCATGCATTGAGATTCAACTTGAAGAGAATCTATTTCGGTGGTAGTTATATATCCGGACATATGCAAACTATTCATACCTTGAGCTATGCCGTGAACTTCTGGTCCAAAGGAGACATGCAAAGTTACTTTTTGAGGCACGAAGGGTACTTGGGAAGCGTGGGTGCGTTCATGATGGGTCCTGCAGTTGATGAGAGTTTAAACGGAGTCAGCAACGGTTCTTCCGCCTCGCCATCGTCCAAGTGATTGCATGCGTTAAATTATTTCAATTCATTATAGTCTATATCCTCAATCATATTCTTTTTTAATATATACATAATTTGCAAGAACTGCGATGTGTTTTGCAACTCCACGTATGCGTGGAGTGATCCTCGGCTTATGCATATGTCACTTGGTAGTGCTGCATGGAAAGTGGAGAAAGTTGGGAACAAAAACCTGTCAAGAAAACGCTAGCGGGATATCTGAAGGGTACTTATACCGAAAGATGTAGGAGGTGTAGATCTAGGAGAGAGAGAAACGCTAGGTGATGGTCGAGATGCAATTACGTTTCTAGCCAACGGTTAGGAACGTAAGCTAGGTTAAAGTGTATGTGGTATTAGCAGGATGTAACGTGGTAGCAGATAGTTTTTCCTTGTGACAAAAAAGAAAAAATATCGGTCTACAACGTGGAGGCAACTGGTACCAGGTCGGGCAAAGCTGGCAGTGACCCTGGGGTGCGTGCGTGGAGAAACGAGGGAACGTGTTGGGCGCAGTGATGAATGTGGTATGGGTTACAAAGAAAAAGAAATGGAAGATGAAACTGGGAAAAGGTTAAAGCTCAACGAGTGGTTGCTGATCAATCAGCCTGGTGGTAGATAGACCTGTGTGTGGAGTAGGGTGGTGGTCGACGGATCGTAGGACGGGTACGGAAAAATAGTCTCATCGGTTGATGTAAAGTGTGAAAAAGATATCGAGGGGAAATCAATCAATCGAAACAACAGAGTAAAGAAAGAGAAAAAAAAAAACCCAGGTCAACTTGATGTGCCATACTTTATAGTGCAAATTAAAAACTCACACATACACAATCCGTTACAACGAATAGCCACCCCACCCACCAAAAAAGGTTAGCAGTGTTTATTTAGTGTCATCATCTGTACTGACAATCTTATAAATTCATCTTTAAATTCCTTGTGAATTTTTCTAGCTGTTTTTTTTTTATACCCTTTCTTCCTTTTTTCCCTTTTTCTTATAATGAATGATATTATAGATACACCACCAATATCATATCAACAACAACTAAACCACCACCCCGACCAACAGCATCCACATATACTACACACCCAGCCCCAGCAGTACCGAAGTATAAACCAAATCAACGGCATCCCCAACAGGCAATCCCCACTACACCCCTCCTCCAAGCTATACGCCCAACCACAGCAAGTTTTCAATACAGAGTGGCTAGAAGACTCATCGCCAAACAACTCGCCCTCCAAACTATCCAGAATATTAGAAGCAGAATACAACCACAGCAAGATGTCCGCCACGATTACAACCACACAGCCATCCAAGTACGAGACTCCGTCGAAGCCCACCAACCCAGCCAGTTTCAACTACATCACCCCCCTCTCACAGCTGAAGTTCGAGGTAAGCGTCGGCGAAGATGCCCCGTCCCTCGCCTCGTCCCTGATCATACCCCCTAAGCAACCGTCCATAAGCAACTGGACTATCTTCTGGTCGATGTTGAACGACCTCGTGGGGAAAGATAAGCTTGCGAAGGTGAGTCAGTACACTTTGAGGTTGTTGGTGTACCATGCTACGAAATCCCAGAAGTATTTGTCCGATGAACACATAAACATCAAGCTAATCAACGACAGGTATAATGATAACGAGAAGAAGTTGGACCTTGTTAAGAATTTTTTGCAGCAGCCGGCTGAGTTCATCAAGATTATCACGATATTGGTCTTGTCGATATTCAGAGAGAAGGCCGCGGGCATGATCAACGGGTTGTCGATGTACCGTCAGTTCTTGAGATTCGGTAAGACGCCGTTCCGAATGAGGGATTTGATTGTCAAGTTCAAGCAGAACATCACTTTCAAGAACAACAATCTTGAGATAAACAGGGCGAATTTGTTCAACAGGACGACCTTGGGGCAATTCTTCTCGTTGTATTACGGGATCAACGACGAGTCCACCTTGTTGTACAAATTGAAGGTGTTGACTGACCCCACGTATAAGACCTTTGCCACGAGACATGAGAGTTACGGGTGGTACTGTGAGACGTGGTTGGCGTTGTACAACGCGTATGAGAATTTGCAGAACTTGATCCAGCAGGAAATGGACCTCAAGATACAGATCCAGGTGAAGAACAAAGCCAAGCAGATATCGAAGCAGTTGTTGGGTGGCGCCAACGTGATGAACTTCTCCAACAGCTCCAACAGCTCCGACGACTCCAAGTTGTTACTGGATATCCAGTTCAAGAAGAACAACGCCTGGATCGACATATACAAGAACTTGTCCGATTTGGCGTTCAACACATACACCGTGTTCCAGATCAAATTGCCGTTTGACACCTGGCAAATTTGGATGGGTATAAGTGCGTCTGCATTGAGCACGATTAAATTGTACAGAGAAACCAAACGAAGCATGATTGAGAAAGAGTTAGCCAAGTTAAAGTCCGAATAGATCTAATAGAGAGTATTTTTGTTTCGTAAATTAATTAATAAGAAGTAGTGATATATACATACACGCGCGTCTATTTCAACACATCGTCTAATGTCAAGTCGTTGGGCAACGCAGTGGCTTCTTTCCAGAACTTGGACAAGTGTCTAGCCCCGGAATCACAAGCAATGATAACTATCTTCTGACCCGGTCCATACTTGAACGCCGTCTTGACCGCAGCCACACAGTTAATTGCAGCCGAGCTGCCCCAGAACAACCCATCATTGACACAGATAAACTTTGCCATCTTCAACGCCTGCTCATCAGTCACTCTGATCGCCTCGTCAATATACGGCTCCGCCTGCTTGAAATTCCATGTCAATCGATTTAACCCAATCCCTTCAACCAACGTATCCACCTGGTGTCTGCGTCTCGTGCCCTCCTTCTCGACACTATCGTACATGACCCCGAAATTGACCCTATTAGCCAACCCAGATCCCTGTGGGTCCGCAAGCACAATCTTCGTACTCGCATCACGCTCCTTCAATCTCTTCCCAACACCAGCAATCGTGCCCCCAGTTCCACTTCCATTGATAAATACATCGACCTTGTCGCCGCCCATCTGATCCAAGACCTCCACCCCCGTCGTCTCATAATGGATCCGCCAATTGAAATCATTCTCGAACTGGTCCGCGAATATTGCCCTCCTCGAGTCCCCCTCATCCTCATTGATCCTCTCCGCGCCTCTCCTCGCCGCGTTCGTGTACTGGTTCGGGTCCACGATGCTAGCCGGTTTCACAGGCTCAAGCTCCGCGCCGAGCGCCCGGAGCAAGCCTAGTTTCTCGGGTGACGTGTCGTCAGGGAGGCAGATGTGGGCTACGTACCCCAACGCGTTGCACAATACCGCGAACGAGATCCCCGTGGACCCGCTCGTGCCTTCGAAGATGACGTCGTTGTGGCCGGGCACGAGCCGGCCCTGTGATTCAGCGGCCCGGATGATCGCGAGCGCAACGCGGTCCTTGGCGCTCCCCGCAGGGTTGAGGAGCTCTAGCTTCGCGTAGATCTTGCACCCGGTGAGACGCAGGAGGGACTTGATTTCGATGAGTGGGGTGTTGCCGATGAGGGACTCGACGCCTCGTGTGCGCGGTGAGAGGGACGTGAGGTGGCGGGGGTGGACGGCGCGGGATTGGTAGAGGGAGTGGAGCTCTTTGAGGATTATGACGATGGATATGACGGTCGCGGAGGATTGTAGTGCTGATTTCCAGTTGATTGCCATGGTGTGGAGTGGTGAATGTGGTGAATGTGGTGATGGTGGTTGGAGTTTTTTTTTCCAATTAGCTTTGTCCTGATTTAGATTACGCGATGATAGGGGAAAGAGTTGCGAAAAAGCTCTAGATTGGAGGGAATTTGCGTCAGACGTAAGTCGATGCGAGTTGTAGGTGGTTCATGGCATGTGTCTACATGTAAGATTCTATGGACTCTGCTGGAAGTGGCTTCCCCATGTCGGATAAAGCATCCCCAAAAAGGCAAAAAATTGCGCTCCCACTCCCCACCGATAAGGGGTCAGATAAATATAACATCAGATCTCCATCAAAGCTAAAACAATTGACACCTTCATTCTCTTCCAGATCTAACCACCCAATGTACTTCTACTTGTTAGCAATAGCCTTCACTGCACTCGCATACCACTTCATCAACAGGAAACCAAGACACACTGGAGTCCTCCAATCCATCACCCCAGTACCTTCCACATTTTCATGGTTCACACAATCACCACTCCCCATCCGGCCATTTGCCAAGAAACGTGACTTCAACCCCAGCATGGGCGTGAAGAACATCAGCAAGACACCCGAGGACTGGCTCTTGATCGAAGACACGTACTTGTCCACCATCAACCTCCGCAACAAGTCAATAGAGTCTGAACCGGAGCTCACGTCGTATGTCCACGACAGCGCGATATCTAAGGCATCATTGGCAGAGTTCTACGACGTCATGGTCGAGTTCTTGATTAGACGATACCCTATGTACTTCAAGGCAAGCCTCTGGACTGGCAAGGTCACGAACACCATCACGGGCGACACGTTCCCCCGGACGGCTAGTACATCCATGACCACTCAGGACATCATGAGGATAATCGCTCGGACCATCGAAGAGGACTTCTTGATCTTGGTCAAGGACAACCCGGGGGACAAGGACGAGGAGTACAAGCTTCGATGCTCGCTAAACTGCTTCCCCGCGGGGTTCGATCCCAGGGTGAACTTCAACCAGCCAGTCTCATTCATCCACAAGCCTGTTCCACAATACGAGGCCCGGTTGCGGTTCACGATGGGCAAGTTCTTCAACAACTTGAAGGACAAGGACATGTGGGTGCGCCACAACTGGTCCGTCCAGACCCACGGGAGCTTGTTCAACGCGGGGTCTAATCATGGGCGTGCAGGAGATGAGATTGTACCGTTGCATTTCGATGAGATTGATTTTGAAAAGGGGTGTTTCTTGAGGTGTGAACGACAGGTGTTTGTCAGGTTGCCAAAGACGAGGACGATCTTGATGACGATAAGAACTTATTTGACGCCAATTGACAAGATCAAGGAAGAGGGCAATGCGGCTGAGTTGATTAGAGGAATTGACTCCTTGCCTGATGATTTGGCTTTCTACAAGAAAAGAGGTGTCTGGGGTGAAGCTGTGAAGGAGTATTTAAGGGTGTAACGATGCATATGCACATAGATACAGATAATGGGTCACGTGCCCCATGTGTTTGTGCATGCATACGTTTGAGTTTGGTAGCCAAGAAAAGAGAAACGTGACTCTGTCTTTTACTTTGTGCGTCGGCTCCGAAACCCCAGTGTTAAATTGGCCAATAAGAGGCGAGGGAAATAATTTTACGTAATTATGTGCAGTCTATTGGGCGGGACTATGAGAAATTGGCGGTCGTGTACCGCGCGATCACTCATTTTTTTTTATTTTTCGGTGGTTTGCTGTTGGGTGGGTGGAGTGCGTGCGTTCCCATTTCCGGATTTTTTCCTTTTTCCCACATGAATAAAAAGTCTACTTTATTCTATTATTTTCTATCCCAGGCTGAAAAAAAAACACCAATCCTTCTTCTCCTTCTTCTTCTTCAGCCATATATTTATTCCAGGTGTCCATCACTTATTTATTCCTTTATTTATTCCAATCACTTAACAACACACATACAAGCACAATGATAGCCAGAAGACTGAGCATACAGGTGACAAGAAGATTTCTTTCCAACCAATCTACCAAGAACAAGAGATTCATGCAGACGATCCCAATATCAACAAGATCAACATCGTCCCCTTTCTTATCCTCAATGCATCAAGATGAATCCACAGGAGAGTCGCCTAAATGGGCCAAGCACTCGTTGAGCTTTCCTAAACCAGCCGAACCAAAAGAATCATCTGCTTCAACCACGCAACCAGTGAGGAGATCAAGAACATCAAGATTTGCTTCTAAATCACAATCAACCATACCACCCCCATCTCCATTTGCATTCCCATCAAAATCCACATCATCTCCTGCATCTTCCTCAGACGTCATTGAAATTTCCAGTGACCCAGAAATCCAAAAGGCATCCTCCAGCATAACGACAAAACCACAGCCCGTGGCGGCTGAAGCTAAACCAGCTACAGCATCTACAACACCCGCTACGAAAAAGAAGAGAGTGTTGCGTCCAAGAAAAGCATTGATAACGTTATCTGGAAGCGCAGTGGAGCATTTGAGAGCATTGTTGAACCAGCCAAACCCAAAACTAATCAGAATCGGTGTCAGAAACAGAGGCTGCTCCGGATTGACATATAACTTGGAATATGTTGACAAGCCAGGCAAATTTGACGAATTGGTTGAACAGGACGGTGTCAAGGTTTTGATTGATTCCAAGGCATTGTTTTCTATCGTTGGTTCCGAAATGGACTGGTTGGATGATAAATTGAGTTCGAGATTCATTTTCAGAAACCCAAACTCCAAAGGAACTTGTGGGTGTGGTGAATCCTTCATGGTTTGATGAATGAAACACGATTCTATATAGAAATGATGATTTAATAATTAACAACAATGCATGATATTTATAATTCCTTTTTTCTTACCTATCTATCTTTCTACACTCGAAATACGTAGCGTTTATATCATTCGGCAATAAGCAGATGTACCTCTTCTTCTGCATGATCTTGTACAACTCAATTGAGTTAAGCTTCAACTTCAAGCACGTCTTCCCACCATCTCTATTGTTCGTGCAGATGATACTATCCTTCGAGTCCTTCTCCCCATCAATGACAAACATGTTCGACGAAGGGTAGCTATCCACAAACTCATCTATGGACAGCCGGACCTGCGTGGTGTTCAACTCCAGCACCTTCACGTCCTTATTGTCGTCCGTCTGCGACGACAACTGGTTCAACGTCGTGGCGATGTCGGAGTTCTGGGGCAAGTTCAACGCATGGTGCGAGCGCTGCTCGACTTGCTGTGGCGGCATCGGTGGATTCGACGGCTTGGACTTGTCGGAGTTGGCGTCAGAGCCAAAGCCGAAACTGCTGAATGGAAACCAACCCATTAATGATAACTTTGGAAAACTGGACGTGGTTGTGGTGGGCAGGAAAAGAGCAATCTAAGTGTCGAGTTTTTTTTTAGTTTGCCATTTATGGCCAACCAAATCCGGAGTAAGGAAATTTCCACCCGCATGGGGTGAAGGGAAGGAACAAAGTTTTATATGCACACCACTCACCTATAGACACGTCTCCAAGCTCTCATTGAGTCTCATCAACGTGATCAAGTACAGCTTGTATCCTATGTATTCTAAAGGATATGTGAAGTCTTTAGTCCTGGGGCCCTTTTCCCAATCCACGGCGTCCAACTGTCTGTTCAACTCCGTGATCCACTTAAACTTGAAGTCGTACTTTAACTCTGGCGGGAACTCGTTATCGAGCCTAAGAATCGTGCCCATGATCTTTGTTTCGTCGTTGTCGGTGCTGATCTTATCCAAGTCGTCGCTGGTATACACCGGGTCATTCGCGTGCGGGTTGGCTGCAGCGACCGTGTGATTGAACACAAACGCCAAGGTGTTCTTCAACCGCTCTTCGAGTTCCTGCTCAGTCAACGGAGGTTCCCCAAGTATAACCTCGCGCTTGGTGTTGTACGAGATGCTCTTGAAGTTGCGTCGCAAAAGCGCGACGTAGTCGCGGTAGTCGAGCTCAGGAGTTAAGTACGGGTTGTCTTTGATGGTGTAGACTCTTGGATTGCACTCGAAGCGGCGTAGTTTGTAGAACCGCTTGTAGAATGCAAGGAGCTTTGATCGCAAGGTTGGTAGTCGGTCAATCTGCTTGAATGATGCTGCGATGTCGATTACGGGTTTGGTGATGACCAAACTCTTTGTGTTTGGTTTGAATTGGAACTTCGGCTTGTACATGATTGGTGTGGGAGGTGATGGTGATGGACGGTACGTGAAAATTTTCTGGCGATAATGGAAAAGTGTTGCGAGAATTTGGCGAGCCATTCTTTTTTTTACAACCATCGATCGTCTTTGAAGCAACAGATGTCGTTTGCCATCAGAGTGGACCAAGATTACTACAAACTAACTTTTGAATACAAGGGTGACTCCTCCAATTTGTCCAACCTTACAACCCCATACCCTGACCTACCAATTCACTTTGATGTTTTCATAAACAACATTCAAGTCACAACAACAACGTATGGAGCTGGTTTCCTAACCCAATTATCTAACAGGTTTGTCGCTTTCTGGGGCAGATTAGAGTATGATGCTACAGTTCACATTGCAGATAATTCAGCCCACTCCTTCGATTTGAACCTCAAGTGCAAGGTGTTTTCCAACTACGCAACGTCAAACCACACATGCAGCATGCAATTGACATTATCAGTTTTAACTCATTCTGAACACCTTTCCATGGACGATATCTACTCGAAGTTTGACTACTTGTTGGCTTCATGGTACCTCAACGCTGAGGTCCACTTCCCATTAGTGTTTTCCTACGTTGGTCGCAACTTTGTCAAATTAAACGCGTTCTGGTACAGACGAATCCGAAGGGATGCGCTTGGCTCTGACTCATTTGAATTAGACAAACTCTTACCATCCCTAGTTGCCAGGATCACCGAAGATTTGGTGGTTTGTAAATTGTTGCAACACACGGGGAAATTGCTGTCGTGCCTTGACGATCCTCCACGCAAGAGCCACAACATAGTCAAAGCTTTTCCTGTTCGGCTACTTGATTACTAATCCACACCTCCATGTCATAACTACCCCCAGTACAATGGGCGTGGTTTTATCGGTCTGGTGATGTGTAATGACAGCATGTGGTCTAAAAAAAAAAGTGAACCCCCACGGTATGGACCCCCCAAATTTTCCGCTTTGCATCCCACAGGGCAACTCGATTGTTTTTTTTTTTAGTTTTTCCCATTAGCTCTCGGATTAATTAATGGAGCACTACACAAAACCAAAAGTGGCCACACAATGGGGGAGATCTGTTCTTTGCCCCTATATAAAAAGAGCGGAGAAAATCGACAGGATTATTATTATCTTCTAGAGCAAGCTTATAGTTTTTCACTTTTGATTACCCCCAGAAACACTATTCTTTATATCAACCATGTCTCAACCAATTAAATTAGCTGTCGTCGGTACTGGTATCTTTGCCACTGATACCCATCTCCCAACCATCCAGAAGATCTCAGACTTGAAGCCATACTCGGCTTACAACAGAACCAAGCTGAAGGCTGAAGATTTCGCCAAGAAGGCAGAGATCGGAGTTGTCTATGACTCCTTGGAAGAAGCATTCAAGGACAAAGACGTTGACTTTGTCGATGCGTTGTTGCCAGTGCAGTTCAACGTCGACGCTGTCAAGTTGGCCATTGAGAACAACAAGCCAATCTGTTTTGAAAAACCAATTGCTGCTAACATCCCACAAGCTCAAGAAATCGTCAAGTTGAGTGAATCCACCGACTTGCCAATCATGGTCTTGGAAAACTGGACCTACTTGAAGGCCATCGACATGTTGAAGAACGAAGTGTTGCCAAAGATCGGCGACGTTGTCGGATTCACATACAACGCCACGGGTCCATTCAACGACACCAACAAGTACTTGGCCACCGGTTGGAGACTCAAGCCAGAACACATCGGTGGGTTCTTGAGTGACGGTGGTGTTCATCAATTGGCCTTGTTGACCGAAGTCTTGGGCGATGTTGAATCGTTGAGTGGGTTGACTAGACAATTGCAAGAACAAAGCGGCACAGACGACGTGTTGTTCTCTACTTTGAAGTTGAAGAATGGAGCTATTGGTACCTTCACCTACGGTTCTGCATTTGGTGCCACTGACAAGTCCACATACTTCAAGATCTTTGGTAAGAACGGTAGTGTCACTTATGACTGGTCTCCAGCTTTGAAGAAGCCAACTATAACATACCAGACGGGC
Organism: Candida pseudoviswanathii; assembly: GCA_030565125.1. NCBI lineage: Eukaryota > Fungi > Ascomycota > Pichiomycetes > Serinales > Debaryomycetaceae > Candida > Candida pseudoviswanathii. The sequence goes on along the minus strand of JAJMBE010000037.1, from coordinate 41,126 downwards.
GCAACTGCCAGCAAAGCTTCTGACAAGACTGTCATAGAAGTCGATGAAGTGGATACAATCGAGGAAGAGTTCAAGAACTTTAGAGATGCAGTGGTTAAGAAAGATAAGAGTGTCGTGAGAGTGCCTCCAAGAACTGCCTTCCATCATTTGGCTATCGTGGCTGCTGCTTTGGAATCATCCAAGAACGGTGGTTCTAGTGTTAAAGTAGAATCTCCATAGATTTAGATTTACGATACACATACATATACATGTCTATAACTCGTCTACTATTCTTTCTGATACTGTTGATGCAAGTGACTCAACTATTGATTCCCCGGTACTGAGCGATTCAACGATTGACTCCACCAACGACGTTGCCTCACTAATTTCCCCAACCATCGACGTAGTAGCAGCGATCGCTGTTGTCATTAGAACCTCAGCGGTCGACATTTCGACAAGATCATCTTTCCCGCTGCCAAGTAACCAGCCAAATATGTTGAAAATTTTAAAGAAGGACCACAACAAGATCTTGATTGGTCTTCTTAATATCCTTCTGTAGACAACCCAAGTGCAGCAAAGAATAAAGAACCCCATACTTAGGTATATCCTCTGACGGTCCGCCTTGTCCTGCTTCTCAATAAACTTGACAATTTGCTTCGACTTGTTCAACAAATCGTTAAACTGCAAGAAGTTCTCATTCAACTTGTACAAGTCTTTCGTCTGCTGATCGAGACTCTCAATGTTTAGTTCACTCTGCAAGATACTTGCCGATAGCAACTGTCTGGATGTTTGTAATGACTGCGTGATTTGCTTGTTTTGCTGGACTATCTGCTGGTTGACTGATAACTCGGATTCCTTCTGGAGTCTCTGAGATCTGTTGGCAAATAGCTGGTCCCTGGCTAAAGTCGTGTTGTCTTGAGAGTCTTCCTTGGTGGTGTCTTCAAGATGGAAATGCTTGATTCTGTAGTCGTGCAACCTATCCTGCTTCTGGTCATTTATGTAAACCTGCAAATTGCGCAATTTCTGCTTCAACGACAGGTACTTCAACTCATAGGTCCTGTATGTGTTTGACTTGTCCTTGGATTTCAAAATTCGAAGGTAGTCCTTGTATGCAATTAGCAACTGGTCGATTTCTTGAGTTATGTTGTTGTAAGTGGTTTGAAAATTAGCTTCATCGTCAAGACCCGGCAATTGGGCTAACGCACTGAACAAATCAAATATCTGAGTTTGTAATAGGTCTAGTTTTGTATAGTATGGAATCGTCATGGCCAGTTGGTCGTTGTTGAACTTGTGGAGGTATGTGTAAGTGTGTGCTGTTTGTTATTTTTCTCTGATCGCTCAACCGCTTCTCTGTGATCGATCATCATCAATCAGTCTGTCAGTCATCACTACCATTTTTTTCCAGCCCGCTTCCTCTCTTTTTTTCATCCCACCAGACCCTTTGCATCACCGCAAATGACTTCCATGAACAATGACAAAAGCAGCAATAACACCGTCAGCAGTGGTTCCAAATCGGCCAAATCAGTGAACAAGCCCACCAAGAAAGCAATGGACCCGAGCTTGTTAACTCCGGAGTATATAGCCGAACAAAGACGACTCAGGGAACTACGCAAGGAACGGGAACGCAAGGAGAAGGAAGCATTGGGGTTGCTTCCACCACCCGAGGAAAAAGACAAGTTTGTGAAGAGACCAATGTTGGATGTGACCAAAAGTGAACCAGGACTCTCTAGTATAAAAATCATGAGCTACAACGTGCTTGCGCAGACGTTGATTAGAAGAGAGATATACCCCACGAATGGGAAAATCTTGAAATGGTCGGTGAGGTCGCATATCTTATTGGCTGAATTCCAGCACTATAATGCAGATATCATGTGTCTACAAGAGGTCGATAAAGTCCAGTATAATGCATTCTGGTTGGACCAGTTTGAGAAATTGGGATACGGATCAAAGTTCTACCGTTACAACACCAAGAACCACGGATGTGTAATTGTCTTTAGGAAACTGTTGTTTGACTGCAAAAACCAGTCATTTATCAAATTAGACCAGGACTTGAACCAAGCAGAGGACGAAAAGAAACTACCGGATGCTCGCATCGCAACTAATAACGTGGGGTTCATGGTGTACTTGGAGTTTCAACCAAAATTCGTCAAACAGTTCCCGAGTCTAGAGAATGCCAATGGGATAATTATCGGAACGACCCACTTGTTTTGGCACCCTTTCGGAACGTATGAACGGACAAGACAGATGTATATCCTATTGTACAAGTTTAAAGAGTTCCAGCATGTGTTGAACATCATACTAGGTAACAACAAGAAATTTTACTCGTTCTTTACTGGTGATTTCAACTCCGAGCCCTTTGACTCCCCCTACCGTGCAATCACTACAAAGCCAATCAAGTTTGCTGGTCGCTCGAAAGCAGTCTTGGGGTGTTCATTAAGTTACACGTTTTCGAAGGACAGAAGTTTAGATGATGGAGACGATGAAGAGAACGAGTCGGAATTGGAGCGAGAGAGAGATAACAACCCAGATGACCCAGAGCCTGAGACGTTTGATCCAACATCTGAGCAAGACCAACTCATGACCGAGTTGGAAGAAGCTCACAATGACTTAGACATCCGTGCCATCTCGTTGTATTCCGTCGGCTACAAACAAGTCCATTCAGAAAACGCCAGCAACCGGGGCCACCGAAACGAACCTGCATTTTCCAACTGGGTGGATAAATGGAGTGGGATGTTGGATTACATATTCCTCCTAGTTCCTTGGAACAAACTAGATGATTACTCAGAGAGAATAGATACGCCTGAAGAATTGGCCGAACAGTACAATGTCAGGCTCCTAAAGTTGCTTAGATTGCCAACCCCGAAAGAAATGGGACCGCCACCATCTGGTCAACCACGGTTACACCAATACCCATCAGACCATCTTTGCATAATGGCGGAAATACAGCTCATGTAAAAAGTAAAAAGAAAACCAAAAAAAATAACGTACAATAAAAACTAATATACACTTTGCATATGACACACAAGCTGTATGATATCATCTCTTAAGCATAGTCTCCACTAAATCTTCCAAAGGTCCGTAATCTTTCTTGCTAATCAACAGGAACTCATTAGCAAACAACACGTAATGCTTCAAACTCGTATTCAAATGACTCTGCAAGCCCAATTCACTAATCTCATGGAAATGATGACAATAAATATGAGCATAGATTCTGAACAATCTCTTGAAGATCGTCTTTACCAAGGTAGGGAACTGGTGAGGGAACGGAGCACCAATCTTGGAAGGGAAGATATTGTCGTTATCAAAGAAATTTTGCACCCAGTTCATCAAGTTCTCAATGTATTCACACGCAGGCAAGGAAACTGGTCTTTTAGGCGACTGCACAATCCCGTCCTGGTTAACAGGTGTTGATTCTTGCCACAAGTACTCGTACTCCTCGGTGGCGATCATTCTTGGACACGTCACAGGAGAGCAGAACTCAGTTATGGCCCCGTAGAGCATATTTATGTGATTGTAAAAGTCCACGACATGAATAGCCAACCATTCATTGACGTCCTCATCGCGCGGTAATTTGACGGCTTGGATCAAGGCGTTATCGGAACCTAATGTTTGTTCGGCGTAGTTTCTGATATCCTTATGCGATGAAACTGGCTGGCCGCTCCCCTGGCCCAAGTTTATGGTCTGGTATGGGTTGTTGGCATCTTCTGGTTGTAAATTGGGAGCTTGCTGGGTGTAATCTATGGAATCTCGGGGCAAGACGGAGTTGTGAATAGGTTTTGGGCTCGATATCGGGGATGATTGTTTCAATTTGAACCCCCTCGTGGATCTCAACGAGTGGGTGTTGAAGTTCTGGAAGAGTGCCATGTGTGATAGGTAAGGAGGCAATGAAAAGCAACAAGGAAAGGAAAAGAAAGCTGGTGTCTAGACAAGTGGGTGCTTTTGTTTTGTTTCGGATTCCTTTTTTGAAATGATGTTTGTAGAGATCAGGAATCTTTTGTGGTTTGTTTTGTTATTACACGAAAAGAGAAATTCTGGGTCTGGAGTGCACGACTCATGATGTTTCTTCCATGTTTGCACGACCTACCCAGGTCAGCTGACTTCACTCTAGAACGCCGCCCTCGTAGACAGCCAGAGAGAAAAAAAAAGAGTATCTGCCAGCCAATTAACACACGCTCCTTGATTCTTACAACACGCAATTGCAACTCTTCATAACCCAAGATGGAAGTTAATCCTATTCAACTCCATAGCACAGAGGACGTGAAAACACCCACTGTGAACTCCTCAGAAGAAGACAGCCAGCAAGAAACTGCACAGGAAGTCAACCATGAAAACGCAGCACCGGCTGACAACCACGAGGAAGAAGAATACGAGCCTAGTGCAGAACAAGAACAAGACGCCGACGACGAAGTAACCCCAGAAGTAAAAACCACTAAACCTAAGCTATCCGTCAAGTTTAATGATGAACCAGAGATACTTGAGCCAAGCCACGCTGATGTTGAGCCAGAATTATATGTTGACAACTCCGAAGCCGCAGCATCACCAACAGCAGACGATGATGATGACTCCAAAGAAGCCGATGACTATGACCCGGAAAGTGCTTTCTCAGACAATGACGCTGCAACCGACTCTAAAGAAGAACAAGATGAGCCAAAGCAAGAGGAGGATGACGATAACGATAACGATGATAACTACGATCCTGAACAGCATGATGGCGAGAATGACAAGAAGGAAGAAGAACCCGTTGTTCCTTCCTGTTCAACTTTACCTAAAGCTCCATTATTTGCTGGCTTACCTCCCAAACCTCCCGTGAACGCTACAGCCCAGCCCTCTACTTCTATTATTACTGAAGACGACGACAACACCAAGCAGCTATTAAAAGATGCCCTTAATGCGTATGAAAACAGTTCTATGAGCAAAGATCCCGAATTCTTAGAATTAGAAGCTGCTGAACAGGTGGACAAGATCAAAGAGTTTTTGATATCGCAAGGCATTGACCTTGAGGCCGGTCCAAACCCTATAAACTTTGACCAAGTCTATTCTTACAATAAGCCATTCAAGAACTTAAAAGACCCCATCCCTTTAGTGCCACAGGGTGAGTATTGCCGTAGACCGAATATCACGGCTCCAATGAATGAAGAAGAAGAAAAAGAGTTTCAAGAGTTTATTGAAAGAGAAAATTTCTACTTGAACTTGCAAAACTGGGACGAATTCCCTGATAAACTGAGATTGTTTGTTGGTAACTTGCCTGCTAACACCATTTCCAAGCAAGATTTGTTCAGAATTTTCTCTCAATACGGGGAAGTTATTCAGATCGCCATCAAGGCAGGTTACGGGTTTACTCAATTTAGAACTTCTGAAGCTTGTTTGGACTGTATTCAAGGAGAAACCGATGTGCCGTTGCACAACAAGATCCTTAGGTTGGATGCTTCCAGACCACAGAAATCTAGACGTCCTGGACAGCCTGAAGTCAACAACCCTAATATGAGTTCTCGTGGAAGAGAAAGAGGCGGGGAGGAAGAAGAAGCCGGTCCAGCTCACAAGAAAAGAAAAGGTTCATTTGATTGTCAGGTTTACATCACCGGGAAATCATCTGTGTTCTTTGTCAGAAAAGTCAAGAAAGCGTTTGCTGCTTCTCAGATTTCTATTGATGTCGAAGACGTTACCCAAAGAAATGTCACTGACGTTTTGAGTGAGGCTGCTTACTCGGGAGTATTGGCAGCATGTGTCGTCAAAGAGTTAAAAGTTGACGTGCAAACTTTTGAAGAAGCTCCAGATGGTGGTATCAAGTTTGACGAGTACGCCGACGTTGAGCCAGAAGAAGCCGCCAGTATTATTGCCAAAGCCAAATTGAACAAGTACGGTAGCAACATGCCTCCATATGTCCCACAAGACACCAGCTTTAATGAGAGACCGAGCGAACCTTATGGTTTTCAAGCTAGAGGGGGCCGCGGTGGCGGTAGTGGCGGATCGAAACGTGGTGGTCACAAAGGACGTGGCGGTGGAAAAGGTGGCCATGGACACGGACATGGTCATGGCTATGGTGGAGGTCGTGGAGGACGTGGTGGCGGCCGCGGTGGTTTCAGAGACAATGATTTCGGCTACGGTGGACCAGGTGGTGGTGCCCGTGCTGCTGCTGTAAACAGCTATGGTTCATGGAATCATTCGCCATCACAACAACCATACGGTTTGGTTAATAGCCCTCCTCAGCAGCAACAACCATACGGTCAACAGTTCTATGGCCAGCCTCCACAACAGCAACAACCATATGGTTCTCCTCCACAACAATCCCAATTCCAATGGAATTCCCCACCTCAACAGCAACAAGCACCAAACCCAGCTGATATGCAGCGAATGTTGCTGACGTTGAGACCAGATCAAGTTCAAAGCATGATTAGCATGTTGCAACAACAAGGTGTCAATGCTGGTCCATATGGCCAACCATCACAGCCAAACAACTACGGTGGTGGCAGTGGCGGTGGATACAATAGAAACTTTGGATCAAACAGACCGCCTCCACCTACTGGTCCCCAACAGGGTAGTTCTCCTAGTACAAACCAAGTCCAAGCGTTGCTTGTCCAACTCCAGCAAGGCAGCAACAACCACAACAATAATAATAACCCATATGGCCAACCTCCTCCTCCGACCGGCCCTGGTAGCAGTTTCTATGACCAGTTGTCTCGAAGGGCTAATAGATAGAGTGTTTGTCTTCTCATGATTCCTTTTGCTCTTTTTTCTTCTACGTAGTGCTTTCTTCTATGTAAAAACTCTGGTGTATTACAATATATAACCAACTCGCTAATCAACAGTATCTTCAATGCCGACAGATGGCTTTGTATCATCCTCTTCGTCATCTTCAGATATTTCTTGTATTTTAGCTTCTTGTTCAACTTCTTCATTATACTCTTTCTTCAACTCTTCAAATTCGTTTTCATTCTCCAAGTATCCACTCAAGCCAATGACACCACATTCCTGAATGATTTCCAAGACTTGCTCAGCATCCTCAAACTTCAACTTAGCAAACTCCTTATTCACCTCGTCGATAGATTCCGTCTCTATAGCTTTCTGGAACTCAACTGGCACTTTGGTAGTAAAGATCTCATACTCTTGTGTACCTTCTTTAGGCATATTCACCAGCAACTCCGTCTTGTCATCCAATGCACGCAACTGAAGTACAGCTTCTTCTTCTCCTTCGCCTTCTTCGTATTGGCCCAGTTCTCTTTCCTGTTTGATGATTTCACACCTGCTCTTGATATGAGTATACGTTCTATCCACATCCTCCCAGAAGACTTGGTGAGCTGGACTAGAATCGGTACCAATCTTGGAGAAGAACAACTTGATCGCATTCACAACGTTATCCTTTGGTGCGTGTGGATTGTTGCCAGTGAGGTTGGCAATGTATTGTAACAACAAAGCTTGGTGTACTGCTTGCTTGGCTTCCGCGGGTTTGTTTTCAAGTTGCAAATCAAATGCCGACATCATGAGGGCATCTTTCTGCTGTTCAGTACAAATTGATGGGTGTTTGATCAAGAACTCAGCGGACTTAGCGTAGTCAGTAGATGGGATCTCGCTGAATTTCTGGGTGGTTGGCGATATCACCAATTCGTCTAAAACTTCTTTGTCTGTTTTCTCTTCCTGAGGTTTGCGTGGCGTGTTGATCGTTTCTGTGGTGGTGACGGTGGTTTTCTGTGTTTGTGGTTTGGATGCTGACGACGATTCCTCTTTAACTTCTTCCTTGTCTTCTGGTTTGTCTTTGTTCAAGAACGATCTGTCAAATCCAGTGTGTAAATCGTCCCCAGTAATTAATTGAGCCTTTTGGTACAACAAATCATCCAACTTGATGGTTTGCTTGGACAACACATCGTCAATCTTATTTCTGTGTGCCTTCAAATAGTCGACCATCTTCTCTCCGCTGTCCTTACTATCAGGGTGATCCTGCTTGATCTGGATAAATAAATCCTCAATCATCTCATTATAACAAGGAGTATTCTCAATTTCTTCCTTATCGAAATTCAAATCCTGCAAACCCTTTCTTAAACTCTTATCCTTGACCAACTTTTCATAGTCAAACTTTTCATTCGGGTCGAACTTCTCATTCAAACTTGCCATGACCTTGCCATTATCCAACAACTCTTCCGGAATCAAGGTCTTAGTCAAATAGTCAACTCTCTCGTTGAGCTTAGCATACATCGTCAATTGGATCAAGATGCTCTTGATCTCGATGTTTCGTTGGTGTCGCTTCTCATGAATATCACGCTGTTTCCATCTAATAAACGACTGCTTGTCGACATTGGGGTGCACTTCGATATCTGAATCATCAGATATCTCGATATGGTCCCATTTGGAATAGTCAATTGGCATGGCTGGACTGGGTGGCGGTTTTGGTTGTCTCAAAGAGAAAAGGGTTTGGCAATTAGTAAAAAAAAAAAAAAAGTCACGTAAGAAATTGTTCTTTGTTGGACACGTCCCAATGTCGCGCTCCGATTTCTAGATTCTTCGATGTCGCAAAATCCTAGACATTATTTGCAACTCCTACAGGACCAATCAGTGGAATACGCTTTTATGTATTGAATAAACTACTGAATGACTAAAAACACCCAAGGAATCGTTTAAGCTTCGCCAGCTGGTCTCAAACCAGTGAAGAAGTTCAAAGCATAGCCGGTAGATTCGAAAGTGATCTTGGTACCTTTTGGGAAGAACAAAACGTCACCTGGTTTTGGGTAGACAGTTTGGCCAGTTTCGTCAGTGATCTTGAACTCACCTTCGACTTCAAGAACAATCTTCATTTCGTCGTAAGTGTAGGTGTATTCCAATGGTTCACCGGCTTCTTGTCTGTAGAACCCACAGGTGATTTGTTTGTCCTTTGGAGCATCGCTGGTGAAGACGTCACCTAAGAAGGAGTTGTTTCCTGGACTTGGAATTTGAACTGGCTTGACACCTTGAGCACCTGGTTTGTAAGATAATGGCATTGTTGAAAGTAGTTGTTGTGAATATATATGGAGTTTGGATAGCTTGATTGCTTGGTGATATGAATAGAAAAATAACTGCAAGGGTTGGGCCATTGATCTGGTATTTATAGTTCTGATTCTCCAAGGAGACCCATCTTCAAGATAAAGCACTTCCCGCTATGGTACCCCACTCCGCTTATCCACCTCCCCTGGAAAGTCTTATATTATTCGCAGTTGCGCGGGACTTTGTTGCCTAATTGGGAATGTTTTTCCTCCACACTCCGCCAGGAACTCACATTTTACACATATACTCGCACAGCACACTATCTATTAATCTGATAAATACATACATACATTTCCTGTTTATGGAAAGTAAATCCCACCCACAATACGAAAAGTTAGTGTCGGACATTCACCTTTGTTTATGTTTTCGTTCACCCTATCCATCAACTAATTGTAAACAACTATCAATGCAAACATCAACATTTCCTCTGTTGATGAAGATAACATCTTTCAAAATGTTCGCATCCAAGGTTGGGAAAATCTCCTTCAATGTATCATACGCCTGCTTCATTTGATCGGAATCGATTTCTTCCTCTCTAGGAGGTAATGGCTGATATTGGGCAGAAGCATCGTTTTCTTCAGGAGGTGCTTGCGGTTGCGATTGATGATGCACGCGAGGTGGAGGGTTTGGTGGTGGCTGGAACTCTTCTGGCTCTGATTCTTGCAACTGCGGCAGAGGGGATAAAAAGTTGGTGATGGATTTAGTAACCATTTCTGCACTTGAAAGTAACACACTGGATGGAAACAAATCATTTGAAGGAGATAACGATTGTTGCTGTTGTTGCTGTTGTCTGTTATCCGGATGGACTAATTGTGTGCTTGGAGTCGTTGGAATAGGCTGCTGCAACTTCAATTGTCGATCTCTTTGCTTCTTCTGAGCCTCCCAAGCCTCCACATGTGCATCAAACTCCTTCTGCGAAATAGTCAAATCTTCAGCGCTCAAATTCTCGATAAAGCTAATAGCTCCTTGGATGGATGAAAGATAGTAGCTGGTCTCTCCGTGTGACAACCATTCATCACCTCTGAAATTCTCGATATAATGGATGTTGCTAATCAAATTGTCTGTCTTGGCTTTGAAAATGACCAATATCAAGATGGGAATGAAAGCATCAGCGTTGGTTTCCTGTTTGCGCAACTTCAAGTAACTAAAGATGATCTTACAGGAATTAAGGATACAAATGATCTTGTCTCTAGGGGCTCTATAGTTGTTGATTTTGTTCAATTCAGTGATGGCGTAATCCAAGAACGACTGGTTGCTCTTAACGATAGTATTAGCCAAGTCGTTCATGTCAATATCCAAATGAAACCCATTAATCCACGAGAATTTCTCCAATTGCAAAATGAATAGTTCGTCGCTTTCCAAGTCACGGGTGTAGACGTCTGGAATGTGTGGCAAGTTTTGCTTGACCACTTCAGGTGGGAAACACAAGTCATGCAAACGGTTCATAATTAACTTTTCCAAACCTTCTCTGGAGTTCTCCAAATCGATTTGGTCCATGGATGCAAATGGCTCATACAACTTGAATTTCTCGTTCATGAAAATCTTGAAGTCCAGAATAATCCTCATACGCTGTTCAGCAGTGAATGTGTGACCCAGCTTAATGAATGAACTCAAGAATGACCGAATGTACCTGACTATCGGATCAGCAGACTTCTTGCGCAACTGAGATAAGAAGTTCTGGAAATCAAATGGCTTATGCGATTGCTTGTTTTGCTCATCTGAGTCATTAATTTGGAATCTATGCTTGAGCGATTTGTTTGGTGCTGATTGTTCTTCTTGGGTGCATGATTCTTGCACTGGCGATGTTGTCTTCACCTGGAACTCTTCAACGGCGTCAGTCTCCTCTCTTCTTCCTTCAATGTCTGATATGTCACCTTGGACTGTAGCTTTAGTTGGAGAATCCACGCCAATGTCTTCTTTAGAGGTCACAACCGTTTCCTCTTTCTCGCTAGTGGCTGCTACTGGGTCGTCAGAGTGCACCTCAATATGCTCAAACGTTGCACTCTTTGATGGATCGCTCACCTCGACCTCTCCCAAATCAATTAGGTTGTCATTAAATTGTGTCTTGGCTGGTTTTGGAACCTCTTGTGGTTTCTCTTCAGGAGGGTAGTATGGCTGGATAGTCATTAATGCTGCGATAGCAGAAGTTCCATTGTTCTTCTCAACCGTTTCCTTAGGTGAAGATTCCTCCACAGGCAAGTCCTTATCTGCTGTTTCTGCCGTTGCTTCGGGCACAATTTCCTTTTCCGATGTAACAGCCTCTTTGGTGGTCTCCCCACTTAACCCTTGATTATCCTCATCTTCTTCCTCCAGATTCATCTTTTCCAACTTATGCTCGTGATCGATTTCCTCTTCCCCTTCAACGTGTTTCTCACTCGTTGGTTCGCCTTCTGGCTGAGTCTCTTCCTTCTTTGCCCCTTCCTTATTGATATCGAACTTATCAAACAACCCAATCAAATCGGTCTTGGACGAGTTTGCCGTCGTGTTGCTGCTCGTGTGTGCACTGTTGTTGATCGTCACAATTGCCGGGACCGCAGAGCTAGCGGTTAATTTCGGGGACGACGTGAGTGTCTGGGGCGCCGTGGGCTGTATCGGTGGCTGCAGTTGCAGCTGTTGCTGCGCAAGGGGTGGAGGGCTGGCTGTCTGGGATTGGCTGCCCGGGGAGTTATCTAGATTTGATTTCAACAATATGCTCTGCAAGAAAGGAGGTGACTTGACAGAAGATGATGATGCAGCTTGACCGTCTCCCGATGACGGAGAATCTGTGTGGCTGTTTGTGATTGAGTCACTTGTGGTGTTAGTATTGCTGGTTGATGTGGTTGGTGTGGCCTTGGAGATGTTGAAGTTTAAGTGGTTGAATGACATGGTGGTGGTGGCTATGCGTGGGGGTTGGTGAATTGCTGATAATGGCTGTCTCTCTGGTGTTAGTGTTGTTGTGTTTGATTGGTTCGTATGTTCAGGTGTGTGTGTTCGTATAACCCTTGTTCTTTCCGTTGGTTGATTGATTAAGTGATTGAGGTCAAACAGCCAGAAGAAAAAAAAAAAATCAAATATTAGCGCAATCAAACATTTGTGTCTTTTTGTCCACCCACACTTCTTTTTCTTTTTCAGTACAATATTGCAACTTTTAATTTACACCGGTTTTATTATTGTTACTACTTAAGTACACTCTAAATATCTCTATTATTCGAATCTGTAGATGAAGATCCTTGTATAGTCAGCTCATTGCTTGCCTCTGTCTCGCTCACACGAACGTCATTACCCTTGGTCGGCTCATCATTCTCCTCCTCTTATCTCTGTTCCCGTTCCTCTTCTTCATCCTCATCTTCAATTATGAAGTTATCAGCGTCAAAATCGGCCGAGTTCAACTCAATCTCATTGTGGCTTCCCATTTCTAAATCGTCCTCAAAATTGCCAAATACCAACGCATCATCGGCAGCTAATCCTCTGCTATGGTAGCTAGCCAATTTCTGCTGCATCTTGGCATAGATCAAATACGCAGCCAACGACGCAGCGGTAGCAGTGATGAGGATACTTGCAATATCGACTAATCTTGTAGACCCAGTAGACTTTTCATCTCCAATTGCCTTCAACTTACTTCCAACAAACAAATGGATAAGCAACTTTGGGGATGTGATCAATGTCGCTAAGAAATACGTCGACAACGGCAATTCTGGTATAGCAGCCAAGGCGCCATTCGACAACGAGTACGGCAACGGACACAACCTGATCAAGATCAACAACAACAACGAGTTATCATCACGCAATATCTCCGCAAATGCCCTGAACGTCTCGTTGTGGTTCATCAACTTCTGCGCCTGGTTCTGTAGCACGTACCTAAACACCAAGAACGAGCAGGTGCACCCGGCAATGGACGCACCGGCAAGCAACGGCCACCCGTTGGGGAATCCGTAGATCATGCCTGTCAACAACGACAAGCCCGTGAACCCGATCATTGGCGGGAACCCCACGATGAACACCAAGAAGAAGATAAGCAAGGTGCCGTACTTCAAGCCGTGCCATTGCTCCGATAAGTATATAAGGAACTTGATGATGTAGATGTGGAATAGGAATAGGAGGACCCCGAGTATGGCCAGGATCACCAATAGTATGGCAATGAGGATCTTCTTGGTGGTGGATTGCTGAAAGTACCAGTCTATGGCATTCTGAGCGAGATATCTTCCTTGGGATATTCTCGAGGATATCATGCCCCGTATGGTGTTTGGTGGGGGTGAGTTTGTACGGTATCGGTAACCATAGTTGTTATCTGTAGACGGAAGTTGTGGCATTTCGTAGGGTAGAGCTTGCTGAAGGGTGCAGCGGTATTATTCTGGTTTATTTTTTTTAGTTCGGTGTTCATTCTGATATTCGAGGGCAATGCGACAACCACAAGAAAAGCCGAAAAAAGGGGCGTGCACTTGGGGGCAAGAATACGTCACAAGACTAAGCACATCGAAAGGTGGGTAAAGAGCGTTGAAAGTAGTCAATGAAGAACATGAGACATACTGGACAATCAGATTACTTCAAACTGACTTGAAAGGAAGTAGGCTTACTTGTTAACTGGCAATTGCTACGCTACTAGTCCATGGACACCACACTCGAAGAGCAGCCCAGACCCGCTTAGCGATATGATAGTTTCCAATTGGTTTGGCCCTAGCTATTATCAACTAGACAAACCCTCACGTGCAACACAGGCGGAACATTAGCGATATCTTTCCATCCACATCAACCTTAATGTTTCTTGTGTGCCCTGCACGACTCATTTGCAACCACAAAAAATACATCACCAACACATTCACACAGAAAGAAAAATTTTTCATTGCAAAACCCCAATCAAGAGCCACAAGGAATAGGCGAACAGGTAGCTCAAAAACAAAAAGTTAACGACCGGGGTGAGGATTGAACTCACGATCTTGAGATTAACAGTCTCACGCCTTAACCAGCTTGGCCACCTAGCCAATGTTGAGGAACCGAACCACTGAGCTATTGCTCGCATCGGTGGGATGCCGCTGCGTAGTTTGGAAGGCAGTTCCGGGAAGATGATAGCGAAGGATTGTTGGGGAGCGCTCGTAGGCTCAGAGGACAATTATGTGGGAGGAGGTATGGTTTACTGTAGCCTGGGGAAGACAATTCCCTCACACCTGAGCGGCTTACTGCTCTATCATAATCTCTCTCGGTGGTTCCCACCACTCACTTCACGTGCTTTCCCCGGAACACCTCCTCCACGGTCTAGACTCCCGGTTTTCCCTCTGTCATTCGGACGTAATAACCAAGAACCCTAATCATAACCACCTCTCGGGAATTTAAACTCACATCAAGAGGACATAACAATCGCGGTTATAACCCACGTCTTTCATTGTTTGCGTTGCTCCACAATGGGGACGTAAACAATAAACACCACCTGGTTAGGATCTATCTCTGTCGCTGTCAGTCATAGACACACAATGTATTGGAAAAGTTTCGCGCCCATGTGTGCGCTTTCAGAGATTGAAAGTTTTAGTGAGTATGCATGCTGCGTGTGCTATGTTGATTATAGAACCTTCCGGTGATTCCTTTGGGATGAGTCCCTACTCGGAGTCATCGTGGATGAGAAGAAGTAGAGGATGAGTGCGTGAAGAAACGCGACCCATGCTGACACAAAGCAGTAGGCAGTGAGGAACAACACCAGACTATTTCTTTGTTCGTTTGTGATGAAACAGTTTTAGATTCATTTAGTCCCGACGCTTTGCCACGTAGTCCACTATTTTCCCTGTCTTCTATATCTCACCCCTGCCCCCCTTGGCAAAAGTCAAAATCTAAACTATCCGTTTCAATCTATGGAGAAAATATCGTGTCTATCAGTCGCGGTTCACGTTTGTTTACGTGAGATTGGGGAGCAGTCGTGGCAAGCTAAGCCCTGGTTTGGATACGTCGGGTGGAGCACGAGAGGGCAGCGACATGCACCGACGTCACATGCGCCCGGGCTTCTTTGGCTTTCTTTTTTTTGTACCGCATCCTGCCAATTACAGCAACAGTACCCGCCTTAAGGAAGATTGTTTTTTTCTTTCTATTCTGTCGCTCACTCACTCATGCCATGCACTTGGGTCTAAATCATACTTGTAAACATGCGATTTCCTAATGTAGAGCAGCAAGTGAGTGTGAAAAGATAAGGTTGCACGAGAGATCGTCGAGGGTGCGGTGAATGTCAGAGGACAGCATCCATCCATCGTCTAATTTGTGCAATCTACAGACCGTTGTGTGTGTATTGGTCCCTAAACAAAACATGAAACGAAACGATTTGGAAACGCATGGTGAAATTTCAACGCGAAAAATGGAGGTGTTGCTGTTGATGAGGATGGATGGGTGGGAAGTGACCCGTGGGTTATGTGCATGGCTTAAGTTGCAAGAGACATAGAGAGGGTACACAAAAGGCGACACCCTTTTTCTTGCTACGCTTTTGTTTGTTTACAGTTTTGGCGTTGATTTTGTGCCTGGTTGTGGAAAATTTGAGCACGGTGACAAATTTCGCAGTTAAGCCAGAAGACAGTTCAACAGTTAAAAAGTTGAAGAATTATATGTATTGTTTATACAATAAAAAGGTCTACGTAAAAATAAAATGGTATAATCAAAAAGAATAAACTAAGAAAGTAAAAGTGAAAAAATAAAACCTCCCAAAATATTAAAAATATCGTTAAAACGTTAAATATCAAAAGTAATGAAAAAAAGTACCCAATTATCAATTATTGACCACCTTCAATGATCCGGGGTTTCTGGCAATCATGTCGGGCAAGGATCCATTGCTCAACTTTCTTCTGCCATACTCAGGATTAGGTGAGTCGGTGTTCAAATAGTTAGGACTTGTAGGGTCGTTATTTGCCGCGTCGTAGAATGCAAAATCGTCGTGGTTGTTCTGTAGCTGTGATCCAAATGAGTGATTGCCATCACCACTGGTTCCACTCGAACTGTTGTACTTGTGATATCCAGATAGACTTCCTGTGCCTGCTGCGCCAAGTCCGGCTCCAGTACTGGTTCTTCCTGATTGCTGTCGTGGGGTTTGCTGTGACGTGTCGAAATTATTATAGCCCCCAGCGAGCAAGAATGGGTTGGAGTCAAGAATAGGTATGCCGCCTCCTCCTCCGCCACCTGTAGGTTGTGTCATTTCTGACTTAGGACCAGATAATGTAAACTGGTCGTCGAAATCGTCCTGGTCTTGCTTGCGTCTTCTGTACCAGCAAAACAAGAAAATGAGACCCGCAATTAAGCCCACACCACACACAGATCCAACGACTGCTCCGGCAATGGTGCCTCCCGAGACTGAACTCTTGTTTTGTGATTCTCCTGAGGGGGTGGCTGACGTGGTGGCACCGGCTACAACGCTGCTGGAGGTAGGAGGTGCGGATGCTGATGATGGTGACGAGCTGGATGATGTTGTTGATGGAGTGGCAATCACAGTTCTGTAGATAACACTTGGTGTACCTGAGATCACTGTAGATGACACAATGGTTGTGGTGGATTGTGGGGCTCTAGAAGTTGAAGCTGTAGAGTCCGATGGAGAAGAAGAAGAGCTTGTGGTAGGTGACGAGGAACTTGTGGATGATGGTGATGTTTCAGAGGGAGATTGTTCCATTGTTGTTGTTTCTCTGATGGTGGTGGTTTCAGGTTGCTCGGTAGTTCCCTGGGTTTCGTCGTTTTCCGTAGATGAAGAGGAACTTGAGCTGGATGAGGATGAACTGGAAGAACTGGAGCTGGATGATGACGAGCTTGACGAGCTAGTTCTGGAGCTTGATGTGGAGCTCGACGTTCTTGACGTAGACGACGAACTGGAACTGGAAGAACTGGAGGGAGTGGAATCCTCTGAGTCGACATCAGCGTTGACATAAACAGTGTAAGACGAGCTTCCACCACACATTTCTTGAGGGTAGCCATTACACTTGGTGTTACAGCCTGAAGTCTGTGACGTTGGGTCAGTGTTACCACAATAACACTCGCTACCGTCTTTCAACGCAGCTATTCTATATCCTGAACATTGGGACTGACAGTAGCCACTGCTCTGGTAAGTGTAGGAGCCTTTTGATTCGGCTACGTCAATTGAGGAATAGCAGCCATGGCTAGACCACGAGTCAGCTGCCACTGCGGGTATTACTAGTGCCATGGAACTTAGTAGTAGGAAAAGAAACGACCTGGCCATGTCTAGAAGTCGGGTATGAACAAAAGAAAAGGTGATGGGTAGTTGTTGAAAAAAAAGGGGACCAAAGATTATAATAAATAAACAAAATAATAAGCTGGTATTAAAAATAGAACAAATTGTAGGGTTGAGCTGAGACTGAGAATTGAGATTAGGATTTTGGGGGTGGATTGGTATTGGTAGTAGGGTGACGGTAATTGAGACTAAACCCTGTGCTTTCTTTCACTTGAGGTCCAGACTTTCTTTATCCTTTCTTTCTCTTAGGTAGTTCAATGGATACAGTTGGAGACTGGTTGTGGTGAGGAGGAAGTAGTTTGAAAGAATTTGGGAAAAGAAAGTATTTTAAAAGAAGAAATGTAGAAAAATTTGTATTTTGTATTTTGTTGTTACTTCTGTTCTTTCTTTCTTTCTTTCTTTCTCAAAATGAAATTCATCCACAAAAGCAACAGCGACAAAAAGAGAGAGAGAGAGAGAAGAAGAAGAAGAAAAAGAAATTAATACTTGATTGGTGCACGACCGAGTGGGAAAATTGCACAAATCACAAACCACAAATCACAACACCTGGCACAGACACACGACCACCCACTCACCCTCTAACCCACACCCACACACCCACCCACACACCCACTGGTGAAACTTCCACCGCTTAGCCCTAAAAACAAATTACTACACTAAACCACGCTAACTACGACACTATTTCAAATTAGCCTATTACAACATCCCACAAATCTTCTCTCTTATGCTAACCACACACATTCTCACTCCCTGAGTTTATCCTTCCTTGAAGAGTGGGTGTGAAATAAAGTTCTATTTTTAGTTCATACAAACATCTACGTAAGAAATTTTTTTAGTCACCGCCTTGGAAATGGAAGAATATAAAGGAAGGCAGCCAGCGAGTGAGAAGTAATACTGTTTAAATACGCTGCACTGTACAAGAAGGGGGTGTGTGCCCACGAGCGATTTACGTATGCATCTTACATATACAATAAATTGCTTCTCTCCCTCCCTTTGATGTAACGTACCTCACCTCGTTCTCAATCCGTCGAATCCAACGACCCAAAAGGTCCACGCTCTACCGCCAAGAGAGAGGGCGTAGCTCGGCTAGAGGATTTTTGTTTTTTTTTTTGTTGTTTAAGTGAAGTTACCTCATCATCGTGACAAAACTGTCCGTTTGGAAGTGGAATTTGCATTAGGTGTGATGATTGTCAGAGAAAAAGATCAACTATAGACCCACCCTACCCTTGGAAATCAGAATCACCATCAACATCAAGGATTGGCTTCTTCTTAGTTAGTTAGCCCACACCCCTCCCCTGTTTTTCCCTTGGGGGAGAATTCGTTAGTTTTCTTCTCTCATCCCTTGGGTTCAAAATCGGAAATCACCAGAATGTGTGTTTTCCTAATCGCACAAAACCCAAAACAGAGCCTTTCTATCCCTTTTTGTGGTGACATTGTTTGTGTAACGTGCCTTGGACAGGACACGCCCTCAACACGGATTCCTAACAAACCGTGTATTGCGTTTTTTTTTAACATAGCTGATACGGTCGTCGGACATTAAAGCAAAAAGAAAAGCCACTCTCTGAGCTCAGCAAGCAACTCGGAATAGCGGACATGTTCACAGCGAAGCAGAACTCAGTCCACGGGGTGGTGGTGGTGGAGAACCTACCTCTTTGATGAAAACCAGGTCTTGCTGGTTACCTCTTCAAGCAACAGAATGGCTCAGTTGGGTTGATTGCAGCTATTAGATCTCACCACCACCATCTTACATCAATGTGAGGTATCGCTTCCTCGAGGTGAATTAGGTTTTAGTAAAGAGATCAACAGCATCATGAAAAACCCAATTTCTTGCGTCCTTCTCTAGTATCGTTTTACAAATCTTTTTGCAGATTTTCTTAGTCAAAACTTCTCCCCTCCACCAAGTTTTCCACATAACCACCGATTTTCGCTCTTTATCCACCATCTTCATCTTGCAATTGCCATACGATCGTTCACATCTTGTTTTGTTACCAAAAACAAGGCTTGTATTACTGGAAGGAGTAAACTAAGTTCCACCTGCCCCACGCTTTCAAAGGGGCGAGATATCAGCCCCTCACACACAAACAAAACCTACTACTCTTCCCAGTGCAACAAAGAAAACAAAGTTCTTATCTTGAACGCAGTCGTGTCAATTTAAGGTTGTCAAGGAAGCCAAAGGAAAATAAACTCAATTTACCGAAGTTTAAAAAATGAAGAAGGTTAGAAAATGAAAACCTTAATTTAATATCACGTGACTAGAACAATTGAATGTGAGGACGGAATTCTAACCGCCGTCGTCGGAGTATGCGATGATACTTGCCAGCAATCTTGGGTTGATCAGATTGCAAACCGTTTGAGTCTAGAATCACCGCCAGCGACTTCATCACACCAAGGCTTGGGAACTTGGAGATTATTGCTCGCCATGTTGCAGGGAGGGAGGGGGTGTTTGAAACAAGTCGTGCACTGGTGCTCAATAACAAATCATCGTTTCCTCGCGCTAAGTCCAACAAAAAGTGTGTATGAAAAATTTTTCTACCAGTTCATCGTCTCTTCTTCTTCTTCTTCTTCTTCTTCTTTCTCTTCTTTGTCAATTATAGAATGTAAAGGATTGATATTATGCCTCGTTGGAAGCGTCCTGTTATGAGGGTGCTTATGATGAAGGAGATTTTCCATCTTTAAGATTCTTAGAATAACTACAATAGCCTTTTTCGCTAACCACGATCATTTCTATTTTATTATCCGTAGATCGTTGTTTGATAGTAGTTGGGCTTACATTTTGCACAGTAAACCAGACGACCACTGTAGTTGATACACTGTAGATATACCACGTGATCTCTTCCAGTCACCGTGGAGATGTCCTGTCGTGGGCTTGATCTTCGTTTCTCACAGCAAACCAAAGAAAAAAAAAAATCACGGCTCCAGAAACCAATCTTACAACACATCATCTTTGCAGCACCAATGACATCGATATCCACAATAGAGACAGTGCTCAATCAAACCACACAAGACCTCCACGCACTCGACATCCCGACCCTAATTGACCTACCCAACCACACCACAAAGTCATCGCCCTACATAACCCACTTCAAGCTCGTCCAGATCCAAAACACCTTGGCCCAATTGGACAAGGACTTGGACAAGTTCCACAAGAACAAGCTCTACCACAACCTACGCACCCAGTTGAATGCCGTGTACGTGTCCGAGCTCGACGAGAAGCTATACATTGTCTCGCAGCTAATCTCGAGATACGACGCGGCGAATTCACCACCACCACCGTCATCAGCGGAGTCCCAGCAGGACAGCACCGGACGTGGTGCCCCCGAGGACGTCGTGGTTGTCAAAGAAGAGGACTTGTCGTCGTTGCGAAGAAGGTTGTTGTCGTCTAGCAGCTCGCGGCTCGACGAGAAGGACACGACGAAGGTCAACGAGTACCATGAGTCGATCCAGGACGATATCTTGAACGAGTTGACGGAGCTCACGTCGAGCTTGAAGACGAGCGCCGTGGCGTTGAGCTCGCGGGTCCTTGGCGAGGACTTGAGTATCTTGAACGAGACGAACGAAAACATTATCAAGAACTCACAGTTGTTTAGGACAATTGACGAGAACTTGAATCGGTACTTGATGAATAAAACGGGCGGGAAGATATCCATCTGGTTCTTGTTAAAGTGCGCCGTGGGGTTGGTGTTGGCGTTCGTGGTGATGTTGATCTTCATTACAATCGTGCCGAGAATCAGATGACGATGATGAACCTGAGAAATGGGGGATATATTAATAGTAAAAAAAAGGGAAATATAATATATATACAAAAAAACGAAGTATAAGTTTATGCTAGAAGATTTTTTTTTCATTTTTGGATAACAATAATTATGAAGTATTTTGGGGGGTTTTTTATGGTTTTTTTTGTTGATTTGAACTTTTTTTTGTAGATGTTGGAGTTGAAGCTATTATCTGAACTGTGTATCATGTGTATGTTTCGAACTGAACTGAAAGGAACCGAAATAGTTGTGTTGTTGTGCGCTTATTCAAATGGAGTGCTCTCTCTAAATTCTGAGCCATCTTCAATTATACCCAACGCACCACCTCCCAAAGGCAACCCTTGGTTCTGGAATTGTCGAGGCAAGTTACCACATCTATCCTTACCGAAATTGATCTTCAAGTTCTTGTAATCATCAAAGGACTTAATCCCGTCAATTGCCTTGATGGCATTAGCGATGTTGACAAAGTTGATAAAGGCGCAGTTCTTCTCTTCCAAATAGTTGATCTGTTCGATATCGCCAAACTTGGAAAAGTCATCTCTCAATTTCATTGGGTTGTAGTACTCAAAGTCAGTTATGTTACCAATGTAAATGTTTCTCGACGCACCGTTGGACACAGCCAAAGACAACGCGTTGGACAATGGTCCCGAGTGCTTACCCCAACCAACTTTAATTCTTCTATTGTGGATGGTCAACCCGTGCAATTGACACATGGCAAAGAACTGTGCTGCGGCGATTGGGTCAATGAAAGTTATGAAACAAACGTGTCTTTCTTTCAAGAACCTGATGCTCTGCAACAATCCACCTCTAACGACGTTACATATTTCTTCCACGGATGAATCCTGATGCAAGTTGCCCAAGTACACGGTTCTATTGCCCAAGTTGTTGGCGCCTCCTGCTTGTGTAGCGATTTGCGCAGCGGCAGCGGATTGCTGCACCAAAGCACTCGAGATGAATTCTCTGTCGGCGGCAGTAACAATGTGTTCCATACCAGGAGCCAACCCCAAGTACTGGGCGGCATTGTGCTGTTGGGTTTTGGTGATGAAAGCACATCTATCCTTACCGTAGAAAACTTTCTTGTTGGCGTACTTCTCAAACTTGGTGGCCAAGTTGTTGACACAGTTGACGGCACTGGCGATACTCAAGAAATGGATAAATGCAATGGACTTGTCAGGTATTATCTTGATGGAATCAATCAAACCAAAGTTGGACAAGTCTTCTCTCAATTCTTCCTCGTCAATGTTACCGCTCAAATTGCCCAAGTAGACGTTTCTGGTGGCGCCATCGCGTTGTATGGCTTCTAAAATAGATGGTAAAATTGGGTTATCTTTGCCCCATCCAACTCTAATGTTATGGCCTCTAATACACAATTTTTTCAAAACACAATCAGAATGGAATAATAATGCAGAATTGGTATCAATGAAGGAAATGAATGCACAGTTTTTATTAGGAATGATCTTGACGTCTTCTAAAATCCCCAGTCTGACATAATCTAATAACTCATTAGGCAAGATATCGTTAGGCAAGTTCCCAAGATACACGGTTCTCGAGTTCCCTCCTCCCGCGGCACCATTCACGCTGGCCATAGGTATTCCGTTGTCTTGAGGGAAGTCGACTAACTGTTGCTGTGGGATTGGCTGTTGCATCTGCTGTGGTGGCATCTGTTGGATACTTATGCCTAATTGATCTGGTTGTTGTTGTTGCTGTTGCGGTTGGTTCTGTTGCTGCTGTTGTTGTTGAACCTGTTGGTGGTGAGGTGGTAGGAATTCATCGGTGGAAGGATGGTAGAACTGGCCGGTTCCGATACTAGGCGCATCAATTATGCCATTGCCAACAGGACCGCCCGACACGTCGTTGCCGTTGGGACCTCCTATTATGGTTGGGGTTCCTGTTGCTCCGTTGAACTGGGTGTACTCCATGGATGAGGATGAGGATGGCTGTTGGTGGTGTGGTGGTTGGTGGGCCATAGGTGGTGGTGGTGGAGGTGGCTCTTGTTGATATGGCTGTTGTTGATGGTAAGGGTAAAAAGACATGGCCAGATAAAGATAACAAAGAAATGAAAGAAGTAAAAAAAGGAAAAAGCCAAAAAAGATCAAAAAATCCAAAAAAAAGGAATAAGGACAAGGAGAAGAAGAAGAACAATGTAATATGAAATCCAACAGGAAGAAGCAGAAGAAAGAAGTAGGAAGAGAAGAGAAGAGTTTTCTTTGGGCTTTTGATCTCTTTGAAAAATTTTTGGAATTCTTTTGTGCGAAGATTCGACTTGTAGCAGAAGAACACCAGAAGCAGAAGAAGAAGAAAATTTTTATTAGGCGGAGGTAGGATGGTGTCACGTGACTTTAATTACACTTAAACTTCCGACACGAACAAACAACCAACCAACAGAAATAATCTTAAGGGGAAAAAATACTAGAGAAAAATACACGACCCACTTGCAGAGCGACGTAGAGGAGGAGGTGGTGGGCGACGTAACCCATCTTAACCCCCGGCCGACCATGCGACAGTGCGACGGAAGTGGGTTGGTGTTGGACGCTTATTTTTAGAACCATGGTCCCGTTGGGAGCCCACACGAATTACGTCGAATAAATTTCTTATTTAGCTTAACCTACCCTAATAGTTTAATTCTTTTTCTCTTCCGCTCACACGAGTGGGTTACAACGGAGTTAAGGTTTCACGGAGCTACCTAAATTACACGTCACATGGTTGGTTAGCTGTCACTGGCTAGGACAGTGTGACTTGGAAGGTAGTTCAATGGGCAGCTGGGGGGGGGGGGGGTATTCATTAGATATTCTTGTGTGTGTGTCGCTACGAAAGCGTATTTTCCCGGAAGCCACAGAGAAGCCAACCTATAATTAGACCAAACAAAGTTGTACTTCAAAAAGTCACGGAAATAGGGAATACCTATTGGAGTATCGCTGGTGGCTTGTGTGGTTGCTGTGGTGAATTAACAAACACATACACAGGTACACAAAGATTGCAAAAAAAAAAAGACAATACACCCACACTATTCGGAGTCGTCGCTGTAATCAGTTTCTAAATCCTTGTCCATTACGTTTGTCTCCTCTTTGGGTGGAGCTGATGCTTTGTTGCTATCTGATCCATCGCTATCACTGTAGTCTGTCTCCATTCCGCCTTTCTTTGTAGACTTGGGAGCGCTGGTGCTGATATGAAGTGTGTCGGCAAGACTGTCTTTGATTTCAAATGATTCACCCGGACTATCTTTGAGTTCAATGGAAGCAGTGTGTTTCTTGACGAGTGGTGCATCGACAACCGCTATCTCGTCGTCACTGTAATCTGCGTCTTCAGGGGGTCCGCCAGCAGTGTTCTCCTCTTGATCTGCCGAATATTCTTCTGTCACATCCTCATCCGGTTCCGTGCTATCACTATAATCAGTCTCGTTTTCATTTCTAGTCTCATTCGCTTTCGTTGTAGTCTCGTCTTGTCCAGTGTCGTCATCACTATAGTCAGTTTGATCTTCATCCTTGTTAGCTTTTTGAGTCTTGCTTGACTTGGCTAGCAAATCGTCAATAAATGAGCGGGGCTTCTCTTCTTGCTGGACCTCCTCTATGAGCGAATCATCCTTCAATTCTGGAGATTTTGGAATACCAGGTTCCTCTTTGAGATGTATGCTTTCTTCTTCACTGATATCGGGAACTACCTTACCATTCGATGATGACTCCTCTTCAGTGGATCTAGGCTCAATCTTGATCCCAACATCATCTTCACTTGTCTCCTCCTCTTGAATTTTCCCAGACTTTCTTCTCCTCTTTGCAGCAGGACCACTTCTCAGTTTCTTTCTCTTGCTGCCAAACGACGACGACTCACTGAAATCATCAGATATGTTGTCTTTGTCAATCTCATTCAACTTCCCTTCATTCTTCAAGAACGCGTCGTTCAAACCCACGAGTTTCTTATCATTTGACTTATCACCTCCATAAAGCAATTCATAGATCTTATCCTTCTTCGTATTCAAAGCTTGATAAAACTTTTCTTCAAGATCTTTGATGATTTTCTGGTAGTCCAATTTGGCTGCCTTCGAATGCCGTTGCAACATTTGGTTCTGCACTTGCAACGCGTCGACCTTGCGTTTGCCATCCGCTAGTTGTTGCAAGATTTGTTCATTCTGCCAATGATATAAATCTAACCAGTTGAACAAGTCTTCTTCTTCGCTTAGGTACGGGTGATCTTCAAACTCAATCAGGGGTAGTTCGAAGGTGCCCACCGTTATGGCTAGCTTCGCGTCTGTTTTGATAGATATCGTGACTGGCGTTTTCTCCGGGTCGCTATCTTCTAAAAGCTCACCCTTGTCATCATAATCTGATCTATTCCCTATTATCTTCGCCACGAGTTTCAAGTTCCTGTGATATCCTTCCGACGTCCTGCTCTCCACCAAGCTGTCTAGATCTAGGGGAAACAAATTCTCAAGCAAGCCAAATAGGTTGGCATCGCTTTCCACGTTCAAGTTAGGCACGTTCCTTCTGAACAATCGTCGTGTGTTGTTTGATGTCAATGTCGTGTGGAAGTACCCGTCCGCGTAGATGCCAGTTAGGGATATGTTTATGAACTGTGGGTTGTTGCTAGGGTCGTAGTCTGCTTTTGATACGTGGACCCACAAACTGGTTGATTTAATCGGTTGTGTCGTGTCCGCGTCTTCAATCACCAATGGTACTTTAAGGATTGTTCCCAGAAGGACCGCTTCATCCTCATCTCCCTTTTTGTTCATGGTGGTGGCTCAACCTGTTGGCGATACTCATGATAAATCCAGGAACGGAAAAAGTTTAAGTAGCCCTGAAAAATCTAAATGAGAAAAATACACGATATCAAGGATCCACCCAGAAAGAACCCTTTTCTTTAGACACAGTCCCTCCCCACCATGTCGTTGTCGGACATAAACAAGATCGTGGCATCACTACAGTCAACCAAAATCAAAGAAAGAAACGGTGCCTTGAACTTGTTAGAAACTATCACCGTGTCAAAGTTCAGGCTAAGTCTGAAACAGTTCAAGCAAGTCACCCTAGCCGTGTTGAAATTGATTGACCACGAATCCCAGATCTATATCAACAACAAATCGTCCACAGTGGACTCAAGATTGAGTCAGGCGTCGTATTATTTGAGACTACTCACGGATAAATCCATCGAAGATACACGTGTCAATCTAAAGTACAAAGTTTACCTTGATTTGATATTGGGGATAAGGGACCAATACTTTATTGCAGACGACGAGATACTACCGCCAAGTTCCATCGATTTCATCAAAACAGTAGCATCTATTTTGAATTTGGGTTACGTGAAGGAGCATCTAAACAGGAAGGACTGGGGGTTGATTTTCAACTTCTTGGTCAAGTTGATCAATACTGTGTTGGACGATTCAGACGCGTCAGGCACCATCAATGGGTCCAATGAGAAGCTCTTAGTGGAGCTGTTTACTGCATTACAGAACTTGCTACAATGTGAGAACGACATTTCTGTAAGCTACTTGCATTTGTACGACAATGACAACTACTTCAAATTGCTAGGGATTATAGATCGCACATCAAAGTTGATCAAGAAGGAAAATGTCATTGTCATTATCATATTTCGCATAATCAACAAGCTAGTCGTAACTACATCTACAGAAAACTTTAGATTTGTTAACAAGTTGGTCAAGATCGGAATCAAACTCATGGTCTTGTTTTACAACACCCATTTGGAGAAGCTACAAGACCAGTTTCTTGTATTTATTAACCTCCCAGGCACGCACGATTTGATGAATTTGCATTCCTTGCCAAAACTAATTGGGGATCAAGGGATACTCGGGGACAGCGATATCATGGATGTGGATGAAGAAGATTCCATAAGGTCGCACATTGATGACGAGGAGAATGAGGTGTTTGTGTACAATATTGGCGTGCTCATTCAAAACTTGCTTGGTAAACTTATGACGGGCTCATTTGAATTGAAACCAGAGGATATCGGCATTTCGGCAGTTAACAAGGACCAGACGTGGCTTCAGTTAAAGTCGATGTACTTGTCCAGTCAGAACTACAAGTCTTGGTTGTTGACCCTTGGAGTGGTTCGATTGATGAAGTCCTACTACGATTTGAAACTACTCATTCTGAAACAATCAAATGACCCGCAGGGGAGCTTTTTGCTTTATCCAAATTCATCTGGTAAGACTAGGAAGCAGAAATTGGGCACCATCGCCGATTCAATAAACAACTCCAACGGCACACTTGAATTTTGCAACAAGTTGATTCATGCCAAGGACTCAAGTGACACTCAGTTGTTAGGATTGAAGTTGTTGATATTCTATCTCGAGGTATACCCTTCTGTACCACCAACCAAATCACAGAAGAAACCAAGAGCCGAGGAAACAGAAGACAGCGGTGACACCACTATCGGCGAGACCATCATGATGGATTTGCTAGTTACTGCTCCAGACGACATCACATTCGATAAGAATGTCGTGCTCAAGAACATCTTGGCCACATTTGATGACAACTCGATGAATTTCTGGAGTCTTTTATCGGCAAGATCTATCCTCACAGACTCGATATCACAGCCGGGTTCTTCCAGAATTAGAAACTCTCATGCCGGTCAGCTTTTGAAGTTGGCTTTGCTTCTTCTTAAAGAACACGAGGTTTCTTCCATTGCGTGTAACGTCATTTACAAGTTGGTGTTTGAAAGGGATGGGCATTTGACCAGGCTAATCGACGACTCTGGGCTTATTCAATTGGAGACATTGATCGATTTGTCAGAAATCAACGGACCTTCAAGAATATCACAAGAAAGTTTCCAGTTCTGGTACGCTATGCATAAATTGGCAGTCGAAGTAAATTTGTCCAAGAAGAACCTATTGACAAGAAGAATTCAGGATTGGATAAGAGTTAAATGGGATTCTACGTTTTGTCCAACCACGGAGTTTGTCCATCTTGGTGCTTCTCTTGCAGAATTTATACATTGGCTTGCTGGTAATTCGATCACATACAATCCTAATATCCCCAACCAAGTTAGCTACGACACCGATCTTCTTGAACCATTTTATTTTGCGAAGAACTATCAAGATTTGGAATCATTTTTGTGCTTGAAGACTACACCCGAGATATTAGCTGAACCAACCATTGAAGTGAACAGCATCATTGCCAACGAAAAGATTGACGTAATTCTCGTCAAAACCAACGCCACGTTCAAAGTTTTTGATAATGACCAAGTTAGCAGTTCGAGTTTGTTTAAATGGATCATTGTGTTGCTGCATATTGTTGCTAAGGTTAGACCGTTACTGTACTTTACGCATGAAGTCAATGCATTGGAGTACCAGATTTCTGCTGGGTTGGACTCTTTCAACGATTCAGCATTGGATTATGATGAGATTGTCGGAACCATGAAAGTATGCAACCGGTTCTTACCCACCGACAAAGAAATCAGACGACGTTTCCATCACAGATTTGCCCTGGACAAGTTGATTGACACCTTAAAGTTTGACTATCTGGAGGCTACCAAGAGAACTACCAAGAGACCATACGCTGAAGACGCATTTGCAAAAGAGTTTGCCAATGTTAGAGAAAGTTCGACACCACCGACTGGGGCTGCGAATGCTGGCATCACATACACAAAGTTTCAATACAAACCATTGTCTGCTGTTGAAGTGGTGAAATTCATCATATTGAATAGTGAGATCCAGGGAAAGAACATGTCAGATACGGTGGCTGCCTTGGCCAGCTATGTCGAGAACTTGTCCACGGAGAAGTTTCTTCCTGCAGTGTTGTATATTATTGAACACGTCCTTGTGCAGCACGAGAATTCTGTGTTGGAAGATGCTCCGTTGCTAAAGTTGCTTAGACTAATCAACGACAAGTTATTGACCACGCAACTATTTGACAGAAACGAAGTCACGTTGATTACAGTCGCACGATTCTTATCTGTATTGGCTCCAGTTTGGACACACTCCTCAGATTCTTCAGTTTCCACTGATTTTTACGATTTAGCAACTTGGATGTATGAGTCTGGGGCAAAGGAGTTCATCATTACTGAGAATTCAACAGTTGAATACTGCAAGTTCCTAACCCAGTTGTTGATTCAGAGGGATGACAGGACGTTTTCCATGACTGACGTCAATGCTGAATTGCTAGTTAAGTTCTCCAGATCCCCAAACAACACCAAGAATAACCTAGCCCCGTCATTTGTTGAACTCCTTATGTCGTTGCCCAGCATAGGACAAGATCAGTTGTACAATAACATTTTTGAAAAGTTTATCAGCCCAAGTCAATCAGTTGAAGTGGGCGGTACATTTTGCAAATTGATAACCGCTTTGTCAGCCGCATCATCAAAGATCTTGAGGTTAGCCTTGATGAATCTTCTTGAGTCTTCGGCATTCGCCTTCTTCATTCCATACTTGGAGATTTGCTTGCAGGATCTTTGCGAAACCATGAACTTGCCGAATGCAAACAAGCTTTTCAAGACTTTCCAGTATGAGATACTACGCACCTGGAGGAATTTCGACTCGATCGAGAGTTTCCCCTATATGTTGTTTTCCTACAGTGACTTGAACACATTTTATCGTGACAACTACCGAGTGTTGGTTGCAGTTACGCTATCTTCAAAGACTAAAAATTTAGATGCCAGTTCCAAGTTTATCAACCGCTTGGCTGTTTTGAACCACAATGATGCGGCAACGTTGGTTGCAGAAAGTGTTTCCCTCATCATTCCGTTATCGTACACTTCAGATGGAGTTAGAAATTCAATCTTTGATATCCTTGGGGCGTACTTGCAAGATTGTCTCAAACAAGAGTTGTCGCATAAGTTGTCGCTAATCACGCTAGAGCTTATCAAGTTTATTGATGTGTCAAAGGAATCGTCCATGCTTGAATACTTCAAACAGAACGAGACTGCTACTGCTTTGATCGACACCACAAGGTCAAGTCAAGTTGAGAACTTTGGAGGGATGGTGATTTCTTTTGATTCTGCAGCCGAGTTGCTAACGAGGTTGGTTAAGAAATACTCCGGTGAAAAAGACTACTGGTCCTCCAAACAAGTATACTTCATTATTCGTCGAATTTCTATCCTTTTGAAATCTGTCACCACGTTAGATCAAAAAGTGCTCCATTTGAGACGACTCAAGCTTGCATTGATATTAGGAGGTGAAAAAGCAATTGATTTTGAGGTTACCCGTTTGCTTGTTACATTGTTGTGTCCGATGATGAACGAAGAAGGCTTGCTTCCAGATATAGTATTGATTCTCCTGTTGCTCAAGGACTTGTACCTGCACGGTTACCCACACGAGAAGTCACTATCCTTAATCTTTCATATCATCAATTCATTACTATCAAGTAATTTGAGCATGAGAGAGAACGGGTTACTTGGTTTTCTTGAGGATTTCATTGCCGCGTGTGATAAAGATAGAGCAATTACACAGATTGCCGAATCTGGTGTGGAGATCTTGAATGGGCAGCGAGTGACGATCAACTCATCAGTTATCGAGCTATGCTTGGAAGATAGTATCAGTGATGATGTATCCCCGGTCTCTTTGATTTCCCAGATTTTCAATCACGTGGAGAAGATGGACCATTTAGGCGGCAAATTGCCCGTTGTGGAAAGATTATTATCCCTTGATAAGCACCACTTGGAGACATTTTCGGACAGGTTAAAATTATGGATTGCTAACTATTTATCAGACTTCTACATCAAAGGAGGTACTAAGGAAGACATCAAAGCACTTACTATCCATGAATACGATGACATCCCTGTTGATTCTTTTGAAGAGGAAGTGAGGTATTTCAACTACACTTTGGAGAAGATCATTGGTTATTCAAAGACCGACAACTATGAAGCTGCAGCGTGCGCCGAATCCCTTCTTGGCGTTTTGATTAGGAAATTCACCGAAAGCGAACGTGATGTTTCCAAGGTGTTGAATTTTGACACTATTTATGAAACATACTCCGACAATATTTTGCCGATGGATTTCCACACATGTATGGTGTTGAATGACAAAGCGGATGTGACGTTCCTTGGTGATCGGTTAAGTACAATCATTGATGATTTCGAAGCCCTCTTAAGAGATGACGCCGACTTGTGGTGCACCAAGTTGTATTTGTCGATTCTTCAAGAGTTGGCATCGTATACCAGCATTGCGTCACTTTTGACTACATTTGTGATTACTGTGCCCGAGTTTGCGAAGTTGTCATTACCAACATTAGTTTGCAATTACTTGGTGATGAAAGGCAAGTCAGCCGAGAACATGATTATTCGATTGTTAGACGTGTTTTTGGCAGTGCCCTCCAAGAGTGAATCGTCCAAGAGGATCTTCTTGCAAATTGTGATTTTGATTAGAGTTGGTGCCAAGTATGCGAACAGACAAGTATTCAACACCGTGTTTGCCAACATCAACAAGCTCGAGTACTACCAGCTTGCCAGCGAGGTCAAGTTATTCAAGACTGCAATGATGATATTTGAGGATGCTGTGTCAGATGACAACTACAAGAGAGCTTTGGAGGACCACTACCTGACTCTTCAAACAGTATACGAGTCAATCGACGACGATGATTTGCTTTCTGGGTTGCCGGAGCGGACCACCATGGATTATGCAATCTCCATGATCAACCGAGTTGGAAATTCGATGGAGCAATTGAGATTCAGCAGTGCTGGGCTTGACACCAGCATGATGCTAAACCAACAGCCGTCGTACAACGGACTTGTCAGTGCAATGACAAATGCAGGATTGCTTGGAGTGTCGAGGGCATTAAGCAAGAATGCAAACTTTGAAGCCAACGAGGACGAGCAATACGAATGGAGTTGGAAGTTGTCCAAATGGGATTTACCTGTTGCCAAAAACGCCCAAAAGGAGAATGCAGTGATTTACAAAACCTTAAAGCAGATACATGACTATCCTTTGAATGTGAATGAGATATGCGAGTCGTCGTTATTGAACGCCATAAACCAAAAGAATTCGGCACGCAATTCCAGCGTCAAGGAATTCAAGCTAGAAAGATTAAGTTGGTTGAAGACTATTTCTACTGTTGTTTCGATATCTGAGATTGCCAAGTTGAATAACCATGATTTACCGAGAGTCACGAGCAAGTTTTCGAATGATACCAAATGGTTTAGTGGTGTTGAGTTTGATATGTTTGAGAATTTGTTGCTTGCAAGACAAGCAACTTTCCAGCTCTTGAGCGAACGTGCCACCGCCAGCTTATCTGAAGAAAGCATATGGTTGGGTGCATTGGGAGACTTGGTCAGGTACAACAATTTGGCAAGAACCAATAACGAGCAGCAAAAAATGGTGACGTCTACTATGTTGATTGAAGAAATTGGTAAGAAATTCACCGAGTCACAAGCGGCGTTGATTAAAAACATCGGCAATTTGTCAAGTTTCCAAACCGCTCAAACACTCTGGACCCAGGGAAACACCAGTGTCCCTGTTTTGTTGATGAAAGACTTGTATAGGTTGGGCGGTGTCGACATACCCGCACAGAATCTAACCGTTGACAAATGCTTGATCCAAGCAATGATGGTTGATTGGATGTCCAAGTCTCGTCAAGAGTTGGCATCAAGTATCATGGAGAAGTATGTGTTGCCGACTGCTGAGTTATCCCGCGACCTGCCCGATCTCCAGCAACAATCACAAACGTTTGAGATTCTTGCTCGGTTCTGTGAGGAGCAATACAAGTCGAAGCCGGCAGTTGAGCAAATCGCCAATATTGATAAAAGGGTGAATATGATTGCTAGTGAAATAGAGGAAATTAAACATCAGGTTAACACCTCACGGCTATCAGAACATGAACTTAGTCGTGTAAAGAAGTATTACAGACAACTTAGAGACCAACTTGGTTCTGAACAAAAGAGTTCAGAGGAGGCTAAAAAGTCACATCGATTAATGGCTGACAAAGCAGTCGAGTATTACTTGAAAAGTATTTCCGTTTCTGATTTCCACGAAGGGAATTTGGACAAGTTTTTTGCATTGTGGTTGGAACAGGCCGGTAACGAACAGTTGCATAAGAATCTAGAGAAGGAGTTGTTAAATTTGCCAAGTTACAAACTCATTTCGTGGTGTCCACAGTTGGTGTCGAGATTGACAACCGAAAGGACGGTGTTCCAAGAAACTTTGAAGAGGTTGATTTACAACATGTGTGTGGATCACCCGCATCATTCCTTGTACTTGTTGATTGCTCTGAGATTGCAAAAAGCGGCAGAGGCAAAAACAGACTTGCTCAATCCAAGACGTCTTGCCGCTGACAGTATATGGGATAAATTGGCCGCTAACAAAGACTACGTTCAGAAGACGTTGGAAACAATTGACGGCTTTGTCCACAAGAGTATTCAACTTGCAGCTGCCAAGGTCAATAAAAGCAGAGGTGCCGACTTGACAAAGCTCTCATGTGGTGGCTACTGGTTGCATTATTTGCCTGCTATTCCACCACCTACAAAGACAATCAAAGTGGATCCTACCAAGAAGTATGACCATGTGCCGGTTTTAGCACAAGCTGAGAGCAAGATATCCATAGCCACCTCAGGTATCAGTATGCCCAAGATTGTCACGTTTTTGTTGTCTGACGGTACCGAGCACAAGATCTTGTTCAAGCTGGGGTCGGACGACTTGAGACAGGATTCAATCATGGAACAGGTGTTTAACAAAGTCAATAACATCTTTGCCAAAGACAGGGAATGTAACAAGCGAGCACTACGAATCAGAACTTACAATGTTGTTCCGTTATCACCTAACACCGGGATAATCGAGTTTGTGCCGGACTCCATAGCATTCTCCGATGCTATCCTGCCATATCACGAGAAATTGGATCTTGTACCACTCAAAACAGCCAGAGAAATCATGAAGACGTACCAATCAAGCGAGACGAAGCTCAGAATATTTGAGTATCAGAAACTCGAGCAGAAGATAAAACCAGTGTTGCGGTTCTTCTTCCAGAGAAACTTCTTAACTGCAGACTCATGGTTTGAAAGTCGGATGAAGTATACTCATGGGACGGCGACCAACTCCATTGTGGGCCACATACTAGGATTGGGCGATAGGCATTGTAACAACATCTTGTTGGACACACGCTCCGGCGAACCTATTCATATTGATTTGGGAGTTTCGTTTGATCAAGGCAAGTCGCTTCCAGTTCCTGAAACCGTACCATTTAGATTATCCAGAGACATAGTTGACGGATTTGGTGTCACTGGCGTGGAGGGAGTGTTCAAGAAGAGTTGTGAACATACCTTCAGAGTGCTTCAATCCAACAAGGAACACATTCTTTCCATCTTGGACGTGTTGAAATGGGATCCGTTGTACCACTGGTCGATATCGCCTTTGAAGAAGAAGAAGTTACAGAATGAAGAGGGTACAGTAGTCAACAGTGGGGACACTAACAGGGCTATGACTGTTGAAAAAGAAAGTGAAGCAGATAAAGCTATTAGGTCTGTGGTTGAGAAATTAACTGCAAATGGGTTGAGCACAGAAGCTACGGTGAGGGAATTGATCCAGGAAGCAACGAGCTCGCTGAATTTGGCATTGATTTACCTTGGCTGGTCTCCCTTCTATTAAGGTTTGTATAGGAGTTTTAGAAACATTAAAGCATATTTATTGTAATTATCTGAAGATGTAGGTTTTTGACCACGCACACACGACTCTCTTTGCAACCACAAAATCACGTTCCATCTGGAAGCACAGAGCACACAAAAAAATTTTCACCCCCCCTCCCTCCCTCACCTTTGTCCAAATTCACAAGAAATGTATGGACAGGTAGCTTTGAAAAAAAAAGTTAACGACCAGGGTGAGGATTGAACTCACGATCTTGAGATTAACAGTCTCACGCCTTAACCAGCTTGGCCACCCAGCCGTTGTTGGAACCGAACCACTGAGCTATTGCTCGCTTCGGTGGGTGTCGGGACAGGGACTTGAAAAGCGGTTCTGTAAGGTCAGCAAAACGAAGGTTGGCCCGAGCTTTCAAAGGCTATCCCAACCTTGAGATTGAATGCTTTATTCAAGCTCTGATAACGATCACACAGGTTAACTTCCGCCCACCTCTAGTATTTTCTTTACAGATCTTCGACTACGTCTAGTTTCTTCGCCAGGGCGCACGACCGTTGCAAAACCCTAAACCATTGTCAAGTCCCAAATAGGAAACTTTCAAGAAACAAGGGTTCAATATGATCTATAACAAAGGGCGACTCCCCGAGAATATAAATAGAACTGCATCAGTTTGCACCAATTCTAGCCGACTTGTTCTCGAGTTTCCACACATTCAGAATGTTTACGACGTATCATTTAGATTGCGAATCCTTGCCGGATGCCAACGAGTACAACGATGCTTTATTACGACAATGCCGTTGCGACTCATGTGAGTACCGGAGACCGCTTGCAAGGGCCCATGCTAGGGACTTGTTCTTGGGTGTGATTTTCCCACCGCTTTGGTTGTACAATTTGGTCATTTTGATCAATGGGTTGTTCTTCTTGAATAGTGCGCCGTTAGGGACTACAGAGTTCTTACAGATATTCAATGATAAGATTAGGGTTGAGAGTAATGTTGATGCTGAGGAATATAGCTGCCTAGAGGACCATAGGGAGGTTAGAAACGACATGTGGGATTGCTTGGGACATATTTTGCTTGGTATTGCTATTGAAGCGTTCTTCATATTCGGGTTTGCCATGGCGTTTAGCAAGTCAAGTGTTTTGATGAGGCAGACAGACAGAGGTGTGAGTTTATAGGAGAGGAGGTCTATAGGGCTAGATCTAGGTCAAATGCAAATTGGAGTTGGTTCCTTAAATTCTCGCCGAAGTCAGAGTGCGATTTTCTCGTGTTGTGACTCTTCACCCCACACACCAAAGAAGTCAGATTTACAGTTTTTCGACCTCTCGGCTTTCACCCACATTTTCATGAGGAACAATAGGCCACTGACTATCGCCCCATCGATTCGTTCGAAATTTAAATAAGATGTGAACTTTCCATCTTTTCTAGTTCTTCTTCATTCACCTCCTTTTTCTTCAATCATCATACCAATTGCCCCCTCGAAAAATGTTGAGACTTTCCTCCAAGAGATTATACTCCACTGCATCCAACTTACTCAAGACTCCTTTACACCAAGCCCACATAGAGTTGGGCGGCAAGATGGTGCCGTACGCAGGGTTCGAGATGCCGGTGTTGTACAACACCCAGTCCCACATTGACTCTCACAACTGGGTCAGGTCCAAGGTAGGATTGTTTGATGTGTCCCACATGTTGCAGCACAAAGTCACCGGTAAGAACGCTAAGAAGTTGTTGCAGAAGATAACCCCAATTGATTTGGATACCTTGCCAGTTAACACCTCGAGCTTGTCTGTGTTGTTGAACAACAACGGTGGTGTCATTGACGATTGTATAATTACCAAGCACGGCGAAGAAGACTTCTACATGGTTACTAACGCCGGGTGCCGTGCAAAGGACGTTGAGTTTATCAAATCAGAACTCGCAAACTTTGACGACGTCAACCACGACACTTTCGAGAGCACCTTGTTGGCCATTCAAGGTCCTAAGTCCCAAGAGATCTTACAGAAATTCACCAACGAAGACTTGAGCAAGATCTACTTCGGCCAAACCAGGTTCTTAAATCTTTCTCCTATAGGCGGCCTAGTCCACTTGGCCAGATCGGGGTATACTGGTGAAGACGGGTTCGAATTGTCCATACCTTCCTCCAACCCAACAGAATCCAAGGAATCCTTGGACTTTTTCAGGACCTTGATCAATGAATACCCAGACACTGTTAAACCAATTGGTTTAGCTGCCAGAGACTCGTTGAGATTGGAAGCCGGTATGTGTTTGTACGGCCACGAGTTGACTGAAGAGATCACCCCAGTGGAGGCCTCATTGAGCTGGTTGATCCCAAAGACCCGTCGTGAATCCAACAACGAGTTCAACGGTGCAAGCAAGATCTTAGGTCAATTGAAAGACAAGTCTTCGTTCGCACACAGAAGAATCGGGTTGACTTCCAAAGGTCCAGCACCAAGAGAGAACAGCAAGTTGTTCAATGAAGACGGAACCGTTGAGATTGGATACGTCACTTCTGGTTCTGCTAGTCCAACGTTGGGAGGCAATGTCGCACAAGCTTATATTGACAAGAAGTACAAGATTGGAAGCAATGTCAAGATTGAAATCAGAGGTAAATTGAGGGACGGTACTATTGCAAAACTCCCATTTGTGCCAAGTAACTTGTATAAGCCATAAGTAAAAGCGTAGTAAATAATTAAGCATTCTGACATGGAACACTGATAACGAGAGAGGGACATTACCTTCCCACCGCAATGACGTAAGAAATTTGTGGTTTATAATATATGATGGCCATTTCCCCCTTTGAAAGGATGTGGTTGCGTTCTTATTGGAAGAGAAAAATTTCGCCCGATTTGGATTATGTGGAGCGTGTCTTTTGTAAAAGGATCGACGCAGCCTCTTTCTCAATAAACGTGATACCAAGACGATGTTGTACCTGGCAACCTGATTGAACGAGGCGGTTTGCCGATACAAGGCGAAGTATCTCTAGAAAGAGATGTACTGCTTGGTAGAGGGAGAGCTCATCCTATACGCGTGTGTAGAGTAAGCGCCAGAGAGTGAGAATCGCGTCAGATGTGGAGGGACAGAATTTAAGCGCGTTTGTTTGTTGTAAGGAATTTTCTTGCGCGGGTCGTGGTGGTGGTAGGCTACGGCGGTGGTCGCGGTGGAAGGCACGAAGCAGCCACAAAAACTACGAGAAAACAAAAACACAAGAACCTAGCAAACCACATCGCTCCATTGTGCTTTTTTTTGTATTTTTGCATATTTCATATTCCATTTAACTTATTCATTAAAACGCCAATTTTTCAACTTATTATTCCAGGCAGCATTGACGGTTAAAACTCCTCAGGTGCTACGTGAAGTAATCTAAAGATACAAATTTTAAATTTAAAAGGATCATTTCTTTGTGATACTTGCATTGGGCTCACCCATATATAAACTCACCCTGTTTTCCTCCCCCCTGCCGTGCCAACCACACAACAGAATCACCAAGGTGTCTTTATCTTCTTTTCATATTCATTCGTTTTTACTTCAGCTACCCACACATTCGCTTATAACCCATCATGTCTTCCGCTCACTCGTCACCAACTAAAAGATCCGTCTTGTCTCCAAAGCCTTCCAACATCTCCAATGCCTCGCCTTTTGGCAAGAGATACACGAGGTTGACTCCTTCCCCAACCAAACACTCCTTCAAATCTGGTTCGCCTTCGCCAAAGAAAGCTTCCTTGGGTTTCACCATCTGGGAGGACAAGGTCGACAACTCCAACACAACCACGGATGTCGTTGGCCAAACCACCTCCAACAAATTGAACCACAACGACCAAGAAAACATCTTGCAGCCAAAGAAGAACGCCATTGTTAGACACAGCAAGCGTCAAGTATTGGCCAATTTGAGCATTAACGAATACAAGGGTTACATAACAGTGTCTGGCACGAGATCCCAGTTGACTGATTTGTACCAGCCAATAAATTTTGATAACGAGTTCAAGTCATTGCACAAGCAGCTGAGCCTCCCCAGCTATTTGACTCCAAGCAGAAAAAACAGAGACAAGTACTTGGTCAAGTCTGGCATTGATGAGATTGAAGAGGAGAACATCTCGGATGAGGAAGACGGTGACGACGACGAGGTTGAAGTGTTGTTGACCAAAAAGAAGCAACAAAGGGTGTTGTCGGGCCAGACTCGTTTGATTAGAAAACACACGAGGTCGATGTCACTCGGGAAGAATGACGCCAAGTTGAACTTGATCAGAAAGAACAAGTTTTCCATCTTGTCCAACTAAAGGAATCGTTTATGTAGTGTATACCCCCATATTTCAGTTCTTCATAGCTCGTTTAATACCCTAGATTTTTCGTTAGATGGCATTGTAGTCCTAAATGGTTGGGATATAGTCACCCCATTAGTCTCTACACTCACGTCGTCCTTCTCTGTTGCAAAACAATTGTTTAGATACAAAAAACATTGAAACTACGTATCAACTCTATAAATCATGCATTCTAATTACCAAAAGCTTTGTCAAACTCAGTGAAGACGAATCTGTATCTGACATCACCTTCAAAACATCTCTTCAAAGCTTTGGCGACGTTTTCTTCGCTGATTGGGACTTTTTCAATCCATGGTCTGATGTTGTGCTTGGCAGCCAATTCCAACATGATGTTGACTTCAGCCTTGGATCCCAACAAGGAACTACCGAAACTGGCACCTTGCTTCAAGAAAGTGAAAGGAGAGACGTTGAACTCGTCGTCGATTGGTGGCAAACCAACAGAGACAAACTTCTTGTCGACTTTCAAGACACTCAAGTAGTCAGACAAGTTCAAGCCGTCGATACCGCTCGCACAGTTCAAAATGAGGTCGAATTGGTCCTCGTATCTGCTGGTCCAGTTCTTGTCTTCGTTGGTGGCGACAAACTCAGCAGCACCCAATTCGAGAGCTTCATCCTTCTTGGCGGAGGATCTGGAGAAGGCAACGACCTTAGCGTTCAAAGCCTTAGATGCAAACTGGATGGCAAGGTGGCCGAGACCACCGACACCAATGATACCAACGGTCTTGCCAGTGGCGTCTTTGTCTGATCCAACCAAGTTACGGTACAATGGGGAGAAAGTTGTGATACCAGCACAGAACAATGGGGAAGCGTACTCGAATGGCAAGTCATCTGGCACCTTGAAAACAAACAATTCGTCAGCGATGGAGTGGGAGGAGTAACCACCCTTGGTGACGTAACCAGCGGCCTTTGGATCAACAGAATTATAAGTGGAGACTTGTTCCTTACAGTATTGTTCGTTATCGTGGGTACATCTGGAACAGTGACGACAAGACGAAGATGCAGCACCAATACCGGCTCTGTCACCGACCTTGAACTCAGTGACCTTTGGACCGACAGCAATGACGGTACCACAGATTTCGTGGCCAACGACAAGCTCATTAGTGCCGTATGGTCCCCAGGTGGAACGCAAGGTGTGGATGTCCGAGTAACACAAACCACAGGTCTCGTTCTTCAAGACAACGTCGTGGTCATTGAGTTGCTTTCTGTCGTAGGAGATCAACTTTGGGTGTTCCCAGTTTTCTCTCTTGTCGGAGGCAAACCCTTGGAACTTGTCTGGAACAGAAGAAGCGTCAACAGTCATTATTTGAATAGGTAGGGAGTGGAAGGATTCGATGTGATTTGATGCAGTTGAGTAGTATCAATGATGACCAGCACGAAAGGAAGGGGAAGCTAAATGGCATGAGAAAAATTTTTCACCAAGAGAAGGGGAATGCCTTGCTTTTATATTACTCATTGGAAGATTGTCAACCGCAAAACCAAGCTAGATGCACCGACAGTTTTCGTCTTTGCTTTTTTGCATTCAAAATATGCAGGACGCTCTGCTATTGGATGCTCGCCATTGTTCGCATTATGACGTTTTTCTTGATGCTTGTTTCTTAATTCCGGGTACACGAACCCAGCGAGTGGCATCACCCGAGCAACACACTTGGTGCCGACGTGGTCTAATCAGCATGGGTTAGAATTCTGGCAGGTTGCGTGCCCATCAACGTTTCTTATTAATGGAATTACAAATGAAACAGTCTAACCGTTTGCTGTTTCCTAATACGGAATGCCCAACCGCACACATATCTTTCTTGTGTGAACCCCTTATCAACAACGTGCATACAGATTTGCTGTGGCGTCGGCCCGGAAAAACAATGCTCATCGTTGATACCGAGGACGCCAACAAAAAAAAGTTGCAAAATGAAAAACGTACATAGACTTAACATATAAACTATACAGCATGTAATGAGAGCAACACTCATCTGAGAGAAGTTCTGCCCCTCTCGTTGTGATCTTGGTGGAAGGTTTTCGTCGGGCAGTGATGCTTCATTTCTGCGATTATCAACGATCCAGGCTATTGATAAGACAAACAGCCTCGAAGTGACGTACTGTGATAAACATGACAACGATGCTGATGAACACCCATGCACGGCTTTTTCTCCCAATCATTCAAAACAACTTCTGCTTGTGATCTTCAAGTGTGCTCGTGGTACTACCCAAAAGACACACACCAAGAGAGAGGTATTCCCTTACCATTCGCTGGAGACGTAGGAGCAATTGGGAATTGTGAGATTATCAACAAGACTAGAAGGAACTCCTCAAGCGATGCTTAGCTCGTGTTGTAGATTTCAGCAGTGTTCTACGGAACCAAGATCATTGGTTGGAAAGTCAGCTCACAGTTTCTCCCGGA
>JAJMBE010000036.1:0-100712 GCA_030565125.1 Candida pseudoviswanathii | reverse complement strand
TGTTGTTGTTGTTGTTGTTGTTGTTGTTGTTGTTGTTGTTGTTGTTGTTGTTGTTCAGGTGGCGTTGGTGGTTTCTCGTAGAGGTTGTGATTCGTTGTGTTTCCATTCATGTTTCTTGATCCAAATGGACCCACATCAAACACATAATGGGAGGTTGGGTTGGGGGACGCATTCGCTGTTGATCGCAACGACAAGTTCTTTCTCGCCAAGTTATCTACTTCGTCATCAAATTGGTTAGTTGTGTGGCTGCTTGTAGGCACAGATAAGTGTGATGATCCGAACTGTCCAACTTGCGAAGGGAGTTGTTGCGGCTGAAGCGATGGGAGCGTTGACTGTTGTTGCTGTGGTGGTGTTGGTACGGCCGACTGTTGTTGATGTTGACGTGACGGCTGTGATGTCACATGTTGGGGCAGGTGCTGTTGCTGATGCTGCTGTGACGTTGTTTGTTGTTGTGGTGGTGGTGGTTGTTGCTGCAGTTGTTGTTGGGGCGATTGCTGAGATGGGCCGCCATTAGACAATTCTTCAATCTCCTTGTTTAACTTGTTCAAATGCTTAGTAAAGACTTCAAAAGCTTTAAATTGGTTATTGAGCATGTAGTTATTGGGGTTGGCACTCGAAGACAATACATTGTTATTATTGTTCTGTAGGGAGAAAATCACCTGTTGATTCAAGTCATGCACCAGTTGTTTGACATGTTCGAGTGAGTCCTGGAGATAGTTTACTTTCAACAATAGTTCTCTGAAATGAATGTTCTGGAATTTGTTAAATTGGCCCTGTAGCAGTTGGATAGCTAGGTATATGTCGTTGGTGGAGTGGTTGTTGATGGTAGTCGGGGAGGTGCCTTCAGTAGTTGGGTTCCCGTTGCTGTTGTTGCTCTGGGTACTTGTGCTACTGGGTGCGGAATTGCCATTATAATACATGGGTGCGTTTGACTCCTGATTGGTGTAAGTTTCATTCATTGCTGATCTCCGAATGATGTACGTGCTTGTTTTGTCTCAGGTTTTTTTTCCCTTTCCTTTCCTTAGGCTGTTTCAATTAAAGGAAGAAAAAAGTGGGGGCGGGCCAGGCTTTCTTTTTCTTTTTTAGTGATACAAAAAACACCCACACAAATAATAAAGAAAGTTGGGATGAAAGGATGAAATGAAATGAAATGAAATGAAATGAAATGAAATGAAATGAAACGGGCGTGAAGAAAGGTGGTGTGAAGGTGAATGGGGGAAGAAAAAAAAAAGTGTGAAATAATACAAGAACCAAAATAAAAAAAGGGTAGGTTATAGAAATACAGGTGGGCAGGAAGTGCTAGTGGAAGATATCTGGTGTACAGAAAAGGAAGTGAAATAATTTATTCTTAGTATGTGACTTGGTTGGATTCCCTTTTTTATCTTTCTTCCTGAGTCTCTGTCTCTGTTGTATCTGAAGTTCAGCCTAAAGGATTGATATCATAATATTTCTTCTCCCTAACAAACTGATCTCTTGTGGCACAGAAGAAAAAAAAAATGAGAACAACTCCGCACTGTGAAGAATATGGGAGAACTTGGACTAAGGACTGGTGGATGGGGGAGGCTGATGGGCTAGTGGTTGGACGGTAGGAATTGGGGACAAGTGACACTTGAATATACCAAAAGCAATTGGAAGAAAAAATAAAAAAACGTAGCCCTTTATGATGAATAAGAAGAAAAAGTAACTTGAAAGTCTGTTGATTTTTTTATTTTAGATTTTCTGGGTCCAAAGGATTCTGGGATTTTGTTTTTTTTTTCTATTGCTGTTATTTACTTCTTTGGTTAATGGGCAGCCAATGCAAGGGAAGTGCTGTAAAAAATTTAGGGGTAGAGGGATTTAAAAAATGGGAGTGGGAGAGTCAAATCAACAGAGACGCGGCAAAAGGGAACCCTTTTCAACCCCAAGTGGCATAAACTCTCTAGTTATACTTTACAATCAACTGCTGCTTTCGGGATAATACTCACTCGCTCACTCACCACATCAAGTAACCCCAGTGGCTTATTTTGCCCTACGCTGCATGAACAAACAACCTGGCTCTCCCGTTTCAAGTGTCAACTTTCATCACCTTCTATCTTTGGCCCATTGACAAAGGTTAAATGCCCTACGGAGAATGTATTACTGTAGCATCTAAAAAAAAAGCATGAAAGAGAAAAAATCCCTGGGCTCTTTACCTTCCCACACTCTGTAGATTACTGGTTCGAGGAAAAAATGATTATCTTTTTCCACGTATAGGGTTCACACAAGCCAAGTCCCCATTACCCCAATGCACAGCCTTTAATTCCTGTGTCGTTTCTCTTTCTTGTTTTAATTTTGTTTGCGTGTTGCATGTGCCCTTGTCGTTTGTCCTTTGTTGTGGCCCATACCTACATGTTTCGAATGATGGGTGCGTGTGCTTGGAGAATGATACATGTATCCCTTGCCCACACTCTCACGCCCACTCCCAAGCATTCCTTCTGTTTCATGTTACTATATAGCGCCCTAAATGTGTCGGGCTCTCACGTCCTTGATTACATGTGCATGTCACAATAGGTGGTATGGCGAGGCAGCAAGGCAAATGTGCAATGTAAGGTAAGATATTCCGCATCACTACATTGTTACGATACTGCAGATGGTCTAAATTTCGCTAAGCGGAATTCCTATTGGCAAGGGCAGGGGGCATTCGACAAGGCGATTATTGTGGATTTCTTGTGAACGCTGTCTCTGGCTGATGAAGCGTTCCTCTTTTGTGCCCGAATTTCATCTTGAAGATTATAGGTGTTCAAAACCATGAGCTTATGGGCCACAAGCGGACAGCAGGAGTCTTGCTTTCTAAAAATAATCTCTTTCATTTCTTCCTATATATACGTAACAAAACAACCACAAGCATGTAACTCAAAGCGTCATCAATCATCAACTAAAATATCTATAGATTAAGGTAATCACTTGCAAATGCAAAGGTCCATACTGAGGTAATTGCAATACCGGCATACACAATCAATCTTCCCACAATCTCCACATCGTAACGGTATTTGAATACTCCACTTTTGCGTGCAGGTGGGACAGGACGAGGAGATTCGGAGCCCGCTGGAGTAGCAGCCTTGGGTGGATCCTCGGGGGTTCCTTTGTTCTTTTCATTGTATGACATCATTTCATAGTAATCGATATCTGTGTCTGGTCCAACTTCATCCCTTTTACTGTGATCAGTGACACCTTTGATAAAAGAATTCAAATCACCAATGCCGATGTCGTTGGAAATGGAAGTGGATCTGATCTTCTTGGTTGGTGTCTTAGTGTGGGCGGTGGAGATATAGTTTCTTCTAGGCAAGTAAACTCCAACAAACTTGTAAATAGGAGGCAAGATGGTGTACACAACTGGCTTGGAGACAGCTTTCCAGGTAATCACCAACAGCACTCCCAACAAGAATCTGAGAGCGTGGTTGATAGTTCCTGATTGATAATCGTATGGAACCAAATATGGGTCTCCCTGAGGGTTGCTAGCTGCAAAATATCCCGTTCTGTATCCAACCATATGCGCCAAATCCAACCCGATGATGACCCCAATGAACGCAACCGAATCATCAAAACATGGACAGTCGTCAACTGGCTCGGAGTGCACATGGATCAACAGCACATACATGGTGATGATCAAAATAGAAGTCAAAACCATGCCTAACCCACTGCCAAACAACAATGCATCCCACTGTTCACCATAGAAGTGTCTAAACAAAGCCAACGCCGATCCAACGGTGCCTCCCACTATGACATCCAAAAACCCATGCATGCCACAGTACAATCTTCCAAAGATCAACGACACGTAATACACAACCAACCCAGCAATCAATGAGTAATATGTAGTT
Organism: Candida pseudoviswanathii; assembly: GCA_030565125.1. Classification (NCBI taxonomy): domain Eukaryota; kingdom Fungi; phylum Ascomycota; class Pichiomycetes; order Serinales; family Debaryomycetaceae; genus Candida; species Candida pseudoviswanathii. The sequence goes on along the minus strand of JAJMBE010000036.1, from coordinate 96,876 downwards.
GTAGACAAGCTGTCGTTGTTCAAAATACGCAACAACACTAACAAAGACACTCCCGTCGCGTTAGCCAGGTGCGATGAAGGGAACCCGTATTCTTCAGTGGTATAAGACGACATCGTTATTCTATGCAACGGAGGCGATCTTGGTCTTGGCAAGCAGAAATAGTCCTTCAAGAACCCTGTGAAATAGATTCCCAACCCCAAGACATGTACCAAATCTCTAGTTAAATGCGAACCACCAAACCATGCCGGAGGAGGCAACATCAAGACGTAGAACGTGTGACTTGCCAAGTTGGCGGTCCAGGCAAAGTAAAAGTCAAATAGTGGGCACCGTATGGTCGACTGCATCCTGGCTAGTATGGCTGTCTCTTCACGGATCACGGGCAACAACAAAGATCTCATCTTGTATCTGAACGGAGATAACCGTGCCTTGCAGTGGTCGTTGGGATGGTTGCCGGCGTCATTTGTGTGGTCTGATATCTGTGGTGATAACGGTTCGTTGTCGGCTATACTTGACGCGGTTGTTGTTGTGGTGGTGGTGGTGGTGGTTGAAGATAGTTTCTCCTGCTGATTTCGGTAGGTCAATCCACCTGATGATGAATCGATCTTTTCTTTACGCATTGACGATGGTGTTTGGGTTGGGGGGTTGAGTTGTGATCGGTTGATGGAGTGTGTGTTTTTTAACTTTGGGTAGAGGGGGTTCTTGTCAAATCTTCCAATACAATGGGTGGGCAAAAAAGAAAAAAAAAACAAAAACTTGAAAAAGGAGGAGGAGCAAGACCAGGAGGAAGAGGAGGAGTCGAGTTGTGTGTATTAGGAAAATTTCAATGTGTGTTGTGTGGTTGTAATTTTTCTCTTTCTTTGGGACTCGTGTTTTAATCAAGTATTTGTCTCTGCGTAGATCCGTGCGCCTCGCTTTTTTTTCTTTCTTTCTTGGGCTTATATTGTACAGCTTTATCGAGATAGAGAAGGAAAATAATCAAGTGTATGCAGGGCTGCACAACCAACGGGTTTCCAAGGAAATATGGGGTTGCCTGTAGAATCATAATATCATCATGTCATCTCTAGGTTTATTATCATTATCGCTTTATTATACAAAAATCTATAAAATCACACACCTTTTCTTTTTTCTATCCTGGGTAAATGCAAATTCATCATTTCTATACGGATCCTTCACGTACGAATCCTCAAACAACGGTTGATCCAACAAAGGAGACGGAGCAACCGAACCGTGTCGTGAATGGTACCCTTTAGAGTGGTTCCTTGAATGCGTTCTTGAATGGTTTCTCGAGTGTGGGCTGCCAAAACTAGCTCCACCGTTGCTGCCGCCGCCGTTGCTACCACCCAATACACGGCTCATCCTCTTCCTTGAACTCGACGTCTTCTCGAGTTGCTCCTGCATCTCAATGGCTCTCTGGTAGTGGTTCAACGCGAAATTAAACACGGTTCTGATGTTGTACATGGTTTTGGCGGAGCACTCGATATACGCAATGGCTCCGATTTCCGCAGCTACTTGAATGGGGAACTTGGGGTCAATTGTAGAATGCAAATCGCTCTTGGTGCCCACGAGGATAATTGGTATACCGGGACAGAAATGCGTCACTTCCTGAAACCACACCTCGCGGATATTCTGCAAACTCGTCACGTTGTCCAAGGCAAAACAGATAAGCAACAAGTCGACGCCGGGGTAACTCAACGGTCTCAACCTCTCGTATTCTTCTTGACCCGCGGTATCCCAAAGTGCCAACTCGACGGACTTGCCGTTGGGAGCCGCCAAGGAAACCACGGTGTTTTCGAAGATGGTGGGCACGTAAAGCAGGGGGAACTCGTTCATGGAGTAGCTGGATAAAAGACATGTTTTGCCACACCCACCATCGCCAACCACCACGATCTTCATGTTGTAGTTTGCTCTTTTGGTGGTGATGGGCTGTTCCTTGTAGTCTGGGAGCCGTGGTGTTGGGGTCGCGTCGGTGATAATTGTCGCTGTATTTGGGTTGTCCTGGTATTGGTTGAACTGCTGCTGGGCAGCCTGGTAAGGATTGTAATCAGATTCCATGGTTGGATCTTGTCTAGCTCTGGGAGATTTCACCATAGTGGGCGGAGGGAGCGTGTGTGGATATATATAGCGTGTAAGGGGGAGGAGGAGGAGGAGGTGTTGAAAAAGTACGAACAAAAAGCAAAATAAGCTACTGAAAGAAACAGGGCAGTGGAGATAATATATGGGTGAGAATCTAAAATTAGAGTGTGTGAGTGTGGGAGGAAAGAGAAAGAAAAAACATCAACAATAATAAACAAAAACAAAAGAGGAAAATTTGAGATCTTGATCGTCGTTCAGACTGTTACTGGTGTAACTCAGTTATTTTTAATGCTGTGTGTGGTTAATGCCCGTGTGTGTCTCTCTTGTGTGACTGACTGTGTACAGAAAAAATACCTCTCCCTCATCAGTGTCGTCACATGTGCTGCGGTTATATCTTATGTAAGCTATGCGTTTCTTACTAATCTGGTCATACACTCTCATAGCTCACACGGCCCAACCTCCACACACTCAAGGTATAACCGACCATGCTTGAGATGTGTGCTATCGCTAGATCAATTATACTCGTTGGAACAAGACATTCCGGCACAGCGATCGTCTCTTAGGAGCTGAGAATTTCAGGAGAAAAAGGTTCGCGTCAGCCCTGTTTATATTCCACAAACCCCTATACGATAAAGGGTGCATTTTTTCACTCCTGACCAATGTATGTCGGTTGCGTACGTACAAACAACAGCCGGACCCAATATGTCAAGTAAAGGAGAGAACTTGACATGTCACGGCTCGTCGCTGTGTGTTTTTGCCTCCGTCCGTAGTCGCTCTGAAAGAAAATTTTTTCCCAACTCCGGCCGGGGGCTCCCAATCGTTTGGGCAGGAAAAAGAAAAAGCTCGCGCGAATCACGGCATTAAGTTTAGAACAAAAGTCCGACCGATGTGTCTCACTCACACACCTACTACACGCTATCCTTTAATTGGTGTCAAATTTCTTCATTTATTCATTCATAAACGCATAGATATAGAATTAAAGACTTCTAGTTTGAACACACCAACACTTACAACTTAGCTGGTGGTGGGCCCACGTCCTTGAAAAGGGATTCAATGGAGGTAGCCTTCATCAAGTTACCTTTGACCTTCAACTTACCAGCCATGAACAACTTCTGACCATTGGACTTTCCGTGAGCCATTTTCATGAAGTCGGCGTCTTTCAAGGAAAGCAGGACGTCACCCTTTGGAATCTTACCATCGGTGACTTTGACCAAAGTACCCTTGTTCTTGAAGTCCATGACCCAAGTTTCCTGCTTGTTTTCCTTGTTCTTAAGGGTGACAACAATGACAGCTTTGATGGTGCCAAGGGCGATTTCTCTAATCATCTCTTCTTTCAAACATTCGTACAAGTATTCAAAGAAAGCGGAGGATTCGAAACCTGGAGCAGCGACTGATTCGGAGGACATTGTTAGTTAAGTCAATAGGAGATTGATATTGTGGTGATAATGATGAGACAAGATCTTCAATTCGGTGTAGGAATTGGATCCATATTTATAGTTGTCTCCAATGGTGATCCCCATGTTTTAACCCCATATGGATATACATTGGTAGATTTTGTTAGTGTAAAGCGGAGTAGCTCAGGACGCAAACGCTTCAATTTTCACATGAAATTTTATGTTGTCCTTAAGTTAGTGGCAACGCTCTTTCGTCTTTTCGCACCAATAGCACCTACAGAAGAAGTATAACGAGACAGAAAGTTGCAACAATGGAATTTGGTAAAATATTTTTTGTACGGGGGACACACCTCGGACTTGTGATAAAACTCCAGGTTGTCACTTATCTGAGAATGAGGAGACAGTATATATTCCGTATATCATCACCGAGGTGTGAGAAATGTTTTGGAGCGCTTTTCTCCTCCTTGATAGCCAATTGGCAGTATCAGCTTCTTCTCATGCGTTTAGTTCAGTTGTAACAGCCTTGGGGTGAGATTACTTTCTTGGTTGACTCTGCGTTTGCCTTCCTTCGGAGTTGGGCTTTGTGTGTGAGGTTGGAATTCTAAGGAGTTCATGCAAAGTCTGCTTGTACAACTTCGCATGAATCTTGAAAGAGTACTATTTTTTTTTATAATGCTGTAACAAACTGCGTATAGACTAACCACTTATAGCGCAAAACCAACTTTACTGCCAAATTCTTGCACTTTCTGTACGAAATTGCAAAAGTAACTGCAGAGGAGAATACAGATTCAAGATGAACAATACTCACACACAATCACCTACTGTATGACTTGCTCTACCAACAAGCCGAATCTTCCAACCACACACGCTTAAGCCTGCATGCAAAATTCACCATCTCATTGTTAGATCTCAGGGGACCGTATTCTAGCAAGACATGCATCATCTCTCGAGATACTGCCCCTCCACGGTTTTTCCACTACATTGCTCCCCCCCCCCGTACCAATCTTCTCTGGGATAAACTTAGCCAGGGAAGGTCGTCAACAGTTGCTGAGGTCGATTGTTGCCCGATTGTGCCAAAGCTAATATATTCCCGCAGATAACCCCGAGGGTTAAGAACAATTATTCCGAGTGGTCCCCCCACGACTTTTCCTGCATGTAAGGAAATCAACCCCGCCTTAGGCTAAAAATATACAATGGGAGCAATAGAATAATAAAGAAAGGAACCTCTTGGAAGCTGCGTGCGTACGTGTTGTGGGTGGGTGTTAGCGGGTGTCCTTTTGTGTCATGCTGAAATCTTATCCAATAGAATGTTATTTGACACACGTTTCTTTAGCTAGGTACCAGCCACTACAGACGTGTCAGACTGGAACTTTCTGCAGCAATAACGTTTGTTCACGGCAATAGAAAGGGTAGGTTTCGTCTGTTTGTGTGTCCACGTTTCCTGGGCTTTGTGTCGAACCCACTCTTGCTGTCTGTTTCGTTCTCTTGCTCTCCATTCATCCTTCCTATAACCCGACTGGATTTGTGATAGTGTGGGTGAGAGTGAGAGATTGTCTTTTGTTTCTTGCTTTTTTTTCCTTCCTCGCACCGTTTCGCACTTCATATTTTCTGTATGAATTTCTGAAAATTTTCACAATACACCCGAAGACACATCCACAGACAAATTACTTTCCAAGCAATTAAATAAATATAACTCCCACACTTTTCCCGATAGCTGCTTCTTCTTTTTTTTCTTATATTTGTTGTCATTGCTTCTTCTTCCAAGCAGATACTTCATTACTAATAACTATTCCTAAATGTCCCTAAGTAAAAGCATCTACGAATTGACCGTTGTCACAGGATCAGCATGCAAAGTTCTTGAAAACTCCACCAAAATCATCCAGAACGATGTCTACCAATGGTTCCAAAAGGGATTCATACCAAAGACTATACGAGACTCGTGCGACACATCCAAACCAATGTACGATGAAATGCAAAACATCTCCAACACCATCAGAGCCAATGCTCAGACATCGAGTAATATCAACAAAGAAAACCCATTCCAAGCCTCATCTCAAAAGAGAAACTACTCCACAAAATCATACGCACCAGGCGACAATGTCCAGTTGGAGCCACCGTCCTCGTCGACCCCAGCACCAGCGAAACCAAAAGTGAGAAAACCATTCGAGATGTCCCAGAGTGAAGTTCCAAGTGGTAGATTGTCCCGTATTTTCCACTACGGATCCTTGGCCGCCGGAATCGGTTTGAACGCCGCTTCACAAGGTTTGAAGCACTATGCCGCCGGTAACACGGAAGCAATCTCTATGAAGTCCTTGGTGTTGTCTCCACAGAATATTGAGAGAATGGCCAAGAAGTTCTCCAAGATGAGAGGTGCTGCGTTGAAGATTGGGCAAATGCTTTCCCTTCAAGATTCAAACTTTTTGCCTAAAGAGATCCAACATATCTTGTTGAGAGTGCAGAATTCGGCTCACTACATGCCACCCGGCCAGTTGGAAAGAGTCATAGTTGGCGACTTGGGCTTGGACTGGCGTGAAAGATTGTTTACAAACTTTGACGATGTGCCTATTGCTGCTGCTTCCATTGGTCAAGTTCACACTGCCGTCACTGATGATTTGACTCCTGTTGTCGTTAAGGTGCAATACCCAGGTGTTGCCAACTCGATTGATTCTGATTTGAGTAACATCTTGATGTTGTTGACTGCCTCGTCTTTGTTACCACCGGGTTTGTTCTTGGACAAGACTATTGCCAACGCCAGGGTTGAATTGAAATGGGAATGTGACTACATCAGAGAAGCCCAAAGTTTGATCAGAATGAGAGAGTTTTTGAAAGACGACGAAGTTTTCGAAGTCCCGAGAGTCTTCCACCAGCTCTGTGGTGAACATGTCTTGACCATGGAAAGAATGAGAGGTGTTGAAATCGTCAAGGGTGACTGGGACCAAAGCACCAAAGACTGGATCGCTACCCACATCATGAGATTATGTTTATTGGAAATCAAGAAATTCAAATTTATGCAAACCGATCCAAACTGGGCAAACTTCTTGTACAATGAAAAAACTAAGAAGATTGAGTTATTGGATTTCGGTGCTGCTCGTGATTTCAGCGATCACTTCATTGAAAACTACGTTGAGGTTCTAAGAGCTGCCGTCAAGAAGGACCGTCAAAAGGTCGAAGAAGTTTCTAAAGAATTGGGCTACTTGACTGGCTTGGAATCTCCACAAATGGTCAAAGCACACGTTGACTCCGTCATGTGTCTTGGTGAAGCCTTCTCGCCAGTTGACAACAACGGACAACCATTCAACTTCAAAAAACAAACCATCACTGATAGAGTCAGAGGCAATGTTGGCTTGATGTTGAATGAGAGATTGACTCCACCACCAGAAGAAACCTACTCCTTGCACAGAAAGTTGAGTGGTGTTTTCTTGTTGTGTGCTAGATTGAACGCAACAGTCCCATGTGAAGACTTGTTCAGAGAAATTATTGGTTACGAAGATTAATAAGCGAAAATGATGAGTGTTTTTTTATTTTTATTTAAAGAGTAATGACGTAAAATGGTGTAATTAATAGATAAAGCGATGTTTGATATATAATGTATATTCCAATTATTTGTATAGTGTAAATGATAAATGATGTATAAATTAACCTCCAAATTCCGTAGATAAGAAGGTTCCTCTCACGGCGACCCTTTGGTTTCACCCCGACGCACTCGCCGCACCATCTCTCCCCACACCTGCACCATGCTCTACCAACGCTCGGCACGCGATGGACAGAACACAAACTTGCAACCAAGAAGAAGCACATCGCTGGAGATCCAAAGAAAAAATTCCAAACCGACTTTAGCTTTTGTCTATCACAAAGCAACAACCAAAATACAACAACAGCAACCCGTCATATATCCCGATACTAAAACCCAATCACATTTTTCTTTATGACGCGACATGAAGCAATTTGTAAGGCAGACGAAACAGAGGACTCGGTGGATAGCTACGACGAGGAGTCTGCGTTGCTAGCTGGCAACTTCCAGATAAGGTCAGACGATTCGATGCCGAGATACGTTGTCAATCGACAAAACTCCGTCATACTAGCACACACCGGTGAACGAGTACATCGATCAATTACGTTCACTACCCCCAATGATACATCCATGGATTCCGACCCCGTGTCGTCAACGATACCGAGTCGAAGTAGCTGGCTTTTCCAGAAAGTCGTGACCCCCATGCAAAAAGTGTACTATAATGAAGTGTTCCGAAACGTGTTCAAGTGCTCAATGGCCTACTTTTTGGCGTCATTGGGGGTGTACTATACGCCTTTTGACGAGTGGCTAGGCGATACTGACTCCAAACATGTTATCGCGACGGTGGCTGTGTACTTCCACCCAGCAAGGACAAAGGGATCGATGACGCAGACGCTCATGTTTGTCGCGATCTCGATAGTCTACAGTATAACGGTGTCGCTAGGGTGCCGGTTCATCTCGGCGTTTTTCTACCGTGAAGGAGAGGACGAGTTGAGTCATGTGATTGATTTGATTATTAGTTCTGTTGCCTTGGGTGTGATTTCGTTCATGAAACAGAAGGTGAACAAGTTGACTTTCAACACTGCTTGTTCCTTGGCTTGTATTTCCATTGTTGCTTGTATCGTTAAAGAAGGAAGCACAAACTCTAGCAGTATACCGTTGGGCAGAATTGAGTCCACGTTCCAGGTCGTGGTCACTGGGTGTGTTATTTCAGTTGGATGCTGCTATCTAATATGGCCCCTGAGTGCCGTCAAGGAATTGCGGACAACACTCAATTCTTCATATAATCTCTTCTCGCAAGTCATATCCATCTTGGTGAGAAGATTTGTTGCTGGTGAACAATTCACTGTTAAAGATACTGAGACGATTGAAAAATTGAAGAGTAATATAAACTCGCTTACAAGATACCTCGAAGAAGCTCAGTATGAATTGTACGTCTCAGGTAAGGAAAGAGAGTGGAAGTTCTTGCAAAAGCTTGTTGCCTCGACTATTTCGTTGGCGAGACATTTGCAGGCATTAACTGCAGCAACAAGGATCCAGACGACGTTATTGCATGAGAACCATCATGCCCTTAGTGGCACGCCAAGTTTCAGAAGTTTCAGCACCGAAGACATCGGGCCCACGCCGTCAGTGGAAAATATGGCTCACATCATGCCCCAATCAGTTAATCAAGTCCACAACTCGTTGCAATTGTTTGACTTGTTTGTCTACTACCTTGCTCCCTCCATCAAGTCATTAGTGTTCACCATTAAAGGCGTTCTATCTGAGGTTCCATTTGAGAACATCGATGAAGAAAACCCACGCCAGTTTGCCTCCACTACAACCTTGCAGTACTCTTTAGACACGGCGATTAAACTTTTTGAAGAGAAACAAGAGAAGTCGTTTGACAAGTTGTACAGCCAGAATATCTTTACGCAAAACACCGAGTTCAATTTCAGAGCAGATCAAGAGGAAGTGGCTGCATGTTGTGGGAATTTTGCCTCCTTGTTGTCTCAGTTTGCCAGTGAGTTGTTATTGTTTATCAAACTTTCTGAACAGTACGACGACGCCTGTACTAGCCCCAGGTCATGGAGTTGGTTGAAATGGTGGTCCAATAAGAAAAGCAAACCAGTTAAGCATGAACAGAACAGTCTTCATGCAGCATTGGATGATTTGCGAGACCAGTATGGATTGAAACCACCAGAGAGACCAGAAAACGAACCCTTGATACGCAAGTGGAGTTACAAACTTTGGAAATGGTTGAAAGTTTTCAAAAGGACGGACGTGCAATTTGGTATTAGAGTCGGATTGGGAGCCGCGTGCATTGGAGTGTTTGCATTCATTCCTGCAACCAAAGATCTATTCAGCACGTGGAGATTAGAATGGGCTTTGACTATTTATTGTATCATGATGAACAAATCACTTGGTGGGACTACCATGACAGTCAAATGGAGAATCATTGGTACATTCCTAGGTGCGTTCACGTCCTTTGCAATGTGGAACATCACCGATGCCAATGTCTATGCATTGTGTATCACCGGTATCCTAATATCGATCCCGTCTTTCTACATTATCTTGTACTGGAAGAGAAACAATGCATTTGGAAGATTCATCCTTTTGACATACAACTTGACGGCATTGTATTCCTACAGTATGGTGCAAAAGGATTCGGAAGACGACCATGAAGGTGGCGACAATCCTATCATTGGCCAGATCGCGTTCCACAGATTTATTGCTGTGTCCATTGGTATAGTCTGGGCGTTGATCATGGCCACGTGGTTTCTACCCAACAGTGCCAGACTTAGATTGAAGAATGGATTGTCTGTGTTGTGGTTGAGACTTGGTGTTATGTGGAACAGTGATCCATTAGAGTATGATCCAGACACAAAGAAACTAGTTGGCTTCAAAGCAGAAGAAGGCACCAATAAACTACTTGCAGAATGTGAAACTTTATTAAAGCAAGCGCCGGTAGAGTTTCGACTCAAGGGTGTATTTCCTGCCGCCACTTATTCGAAGCTCATTAAAGACACATCTGCAATCATTGATGCGTTCCAGAATCTTGATTTGTTGATCAAAGTTGACCCAACGTTAAGCAACAGTGAGGAGTTTGTGATCAAGTACATCCAGGTGGAAAGGGAAGAAGTCGAGCAAAGAATCTTTTTGGTGTTTTACATGCTTGCCAGTGCCATGAAATTGGGGCTTCCGATACCGAGCAAACCTGCTTCGATCGACCATGCTAAGGATAGAATGTTGTATAAATTGAGTGATGTTAGACGGCAGCAAGATAACGGGTTGGTGTTGAAGAATGCTGACTTCATCTTGTTGTATTCGTATATCTTGGTTGCCACCACCATCAGTGAGCAATTGGATAAGATCATGATCCAAACTAAAGTTTTATTGGGAGAGATAAATGAAGAGAAGTTTCAACTTGTATGATTTATAATGTAACGGAAAACAGGTGCAAATAGAATTATAGTAGTTATGTAACTTACAAAGGTATAAATATAAAGTGGAAGGTCCACCCAATGCATCAAGAATAAAAAAACTGTTTCTTAGAGTGTTATTGGTTCGAAAAGTGTCATTTCCCCTTATGTCACCTGTCATTTAGCAATGCCTCAAAGGTAACTAAGAGCTGATACCCCAAGTCATATCCTGGTGACCTTGATCACGTGCGGCAACTATCAACTCAACTGAAAAGAAAAGAAAAAAAAATGTTTCATCAACGAAACCACAAAGACGAACGAAAAAAAAAACCAGCAGAGTTTACAAATTGCTTTTCATTCCTACATTACTAATACACCACCCAACTCCATCAATCAATCATGAAGTTCGAACCAGATAACGAAATAGGTCAACAATTAAAGAAGAACTTGATGCAGAAGATCGCATCTGATTTCAACAAAGGCGAAGAAGACGCACTGGATATCGCTGACTATATTATCTTCTTGATCGTTGCCAAAAAAGCCAAGCAGGCTATAGTGGACGAAGTCCAGGATACTGCTGATGTCATCATTAGCGTTGAGTTCATTGATCTTGTCTATAACGAAATCGCCAAATTGGAACAACAGCATGAACTACAGGCAGCAGGAGGAGCACAACAACAACAGCAGCAGCAGCAACCTCAGGTCACCCTATCGACTGGTCAGATCCCAACTGGTCCAAAGAGACAGTTGACTGAAGAAGAGAGGTTTGAATTGAGACAACAGAGATTCGGAGGTGTTACAAGTGGCCCTAAGGCACATGGACGTGGAGGTATTTCCAAGAATAGAACGAATGGTCACCATCAACAAAATAACAAACAATTCACGAATGCTAAGCGTTTAGAGAAGGTGTTTAGCGCAGCTGGTGGCAAGAACGGAGCATTCAAGTTTGTGCCTCAGCCACCAAAGGGCAGATGTCCTGATTTCCCGTACTGTAAGAACAAAGAGTGTGAGAAGGCACATCCTTCTAGAAACTGTTTCCTGTATCCAGATTGTCCAAACCCTCCAGGTACTTGTAACTACTTGCACCCAGACCAAGATCAAGAATTGATTGCTAAATTGGAAAAGTCAAAGAAGGAGTACGAAGAAAGGAGAAAGAACCACTTGATGGTGCAACAAGGTTCTTGTAAATATGGCATGAAGTGTGCTAAGCAAAACTGCCCATTTGCTCACCCAACTCCAGCCAACCCAGAAGCCAAGATTGAGACATTGGAATGGTGTGCTCAAGGTAAAGAGTGCCAAAACAGAGACTGCACTAAATCCCACCCTCCGCCACCAACTGCCACTGCAGCAACTACTGAAAGCTTGTTATCATCGACTGATTTGAGTTTGGAGCAATGTAAATTCGGTTCCCAATGTACCAATATCAAGTGTCCAAGAAGACACGCCACTTCCGCTGTTCCATGTCGTGCTGGTGCTGAGTGCAGAAGACTTGATTGTACTTTTGCCCATCCAATAAAGGAACCATGTCGTTTCGGTGTCAAGTGTACTAACAAGAGTTGTATGTATCAACATCCAGAGGGTAGAAGTCTTCCCTCAAACACTTGGACCAAAGACAGTGCTGCTACCACATCCACCGCATCAGTTTTCCAATCCGAGGATCAAGTCATGGAACAAGCTGCTCAATAAACCATTTACACAAACACAGGGTCACACAGTTTTGGTGTTTCTGCTATTCATATAGTTTTTCGGATCCCTTGTCACAGGGGGTTGTATATTATTATTGAATTTACGAGAGAGGGAACAAGACCGTTTTAAGGCTTGTGTTTTCCCCCGGAAGCATTTTTTTGTTTTTTATAAAAGATTATTACACTTTTTGTATTATTCTATTATACAGTAGAACCTAACTAACTAGTTAAAAGACACTTAGTATCTCTTCTTACCAGCAGCAGCTTCTTCAGCGTAAACTTCCAATGGAGAAGCTTCCAAAGCGGTTTCGGCCCACAAGTTTGGAGTCAAGAAACCGTAGGTGTTACCGATAGCAACGAAAGCAGCTTTCAAGGTGTTTTCGGTAGTTCTGGTAGAACCGGAAGAAGAAGTATAGACATCTTCAACACCAGCCAATTGCATCAATCTCTTGACGGCTGGGGAAGCGACGATACCCTTACCTCTTGGGGCTGGGATCAATCTAACGGCAACGGAACCACACTTACCAGTGACCTTACATGGCAAGGAGTGAGGAGCACCCAAGTTGGAACCCCAGTAACCTCTTCTGATTGGGATGATGGACAACTTGGCAATGACAATGGCAGCCTTGATGGCGGAAGCAACTTCCTTGGCGGTCTTGATACCCAAACCAACGTGACCGTTGGAGTCACCAATGACGACAACAGCCTTCATTCTGGTTCTTTGACCGGCTCTGGTTTGCTTCTGGACAGATCTGATCTTCATGACATCGTCCTTCAAGTCTGGCAACAACAAGTCAATGATTTGGTATTCCTTGACTGGCAAAGAGTGTAAGTAGATTTGCTCAACGCTGGTGATCTTACCGGCCTTGACTAATCTACCCAACTTGGTGACTGGGGTCCATCCCTTTTCTTCACCGTCTCTTCTGCCACCTCTTCTGGCGCCTCTTCTTCTACCACCGAATTGTCTTTTTGGAGCTTCAGCTGACATGTTTGTTTTTTTTTAGTTGTTTGTTATTTGTCGGAATGTTACGTGGAAAGCCGGGGTGTTGGTTTTCAATCGACAGATTACTGATGCTGAGAGGAAGAAGGCCAGACAGCACAGGCGTCCTGTGTTTGGTGATAATTTTTTTTTTCAAGCTGCGAGGGAGGTTGGGTGTGCAGAAGGTGCGAAAAAAAATCGCAGGAGAAAAAAAGTGCGCTGTGGTTGTAACCCTAGATGCCAGTGTTTGCACGTGATGCGTATCAAAAATAGCAACCACCGGGGAATTCCCTCTTGCTTCTCCCGTGCCATCCACTGGAACCATCGCGAAACTTACCAGTGTGGAAATAAAGTTGCGTGTATGCCGTTTGAGTCTTGTGACTGCAGCCGAGATATGCTACAATGCTAACGATTGCTCTTGGGCTTCTATTACACTGGTTTTGACCTCGATTTTGTGGAGGCATTTCGCAGGGTGGCAAAGAAAAACAACAATCTAGCCGGATCCGTAGTCCGGGGCCGCGCGACAAACGCTGTCTCCCTGTCTGTCTTTCTGTCTCTCGCCTCCCCTTTGTTACCCCGTACAATTCTTAATCACACAGAAACAAAATATGATGGTTGTCCGTGGTTCCACAGTTCTACTGATAAGAGAACCCCGAACCTTAAATAAAAAAAAATAACAGGAAGAAAAAAAACAGCCCGTGTTTACAACTGTCGAGCTGCTCGGGCCATTCTCCCGCCAGGACGAATCAAACTCCAACCACCCCATCGGCAGTAAACCAGCCAATTCATTCGACGTACAAAAATTCCCAGTCGGTCGATTGCTCTTGGGTTGCTGGAATAGCAAACTTAGGAGGCAACTAAAGAAAAAAAATTTGTGGAATTTCTAAGATTGCTACTCTCTCACGCTCAAATTTTTTTGCTGTAGCACAGCACTAAACTACTATTATCCCTTGAACCAGTCATATCTCAAACTTTTTTGGTTTACACTCTCTTTTTTTTCTTCCCCTTCTCTGTTACTACTTCTCTCCCCCTTTTTCCTTATCCAATTAAACTTATCTCCACAGTTTACCACTACTACATATTCGCCATGTCCTCATCTGAACCAGCCCCATCCAACGAGCAAATCAAGAAAGACTTGAAAAGAGACGCTGCAAACATCGAGAAGAAGGTTGCTCAAGAATCAGAAAACTTGAAGAAACAAGGCAAAGAAAAGGCTGCTGAAGCCCAAGCCAAGGGTAAAGAGTACTTAGATGAAGCCAGCGCCAGAGGCAAGGAGTTCTTAGACGAAGCTAACGACAAGAGCAAAGAGTTTTTGGAAGAAGCCAAAAAGGAATTGAACCATTTGGAAGAAGAAAGTAAAGATTTGCTCTCCAAGTTTGTTGCCTGGGTCAAGTCCACCAGCCAATCCATTGGCCAGTCTTTGAACAAGACCGGTGACGAAGTTGCCAAGACCACATCCGAAGCCGTCTCTAGAACTTCTGTTGAGTTGCAAAACCCGGTTGTTGTTGCTCAAATCGCCGTCATTGCTGGTGGTTTAGGTGCTGGGTACTTGGGCTACTTGGAAAGACACAGAATCAACACCGATAACAAGTATGTTGTCGGTATACACGCTTCTATCATCACTGGGTTGGTTTTGCTCGACGGGTACTTGTTCACTACCTACTACCCTAAATACGACAAGAAAGTCACTAAAATTGACAAGGTCACTAAATAGTTTTGAGAACTGCGATTTTATTTGACCGCTACGTAAGTTATTAGTATTATTTAAAGTAAAATATACAAGAAATGTTACTTTCTTAGTCACGTGAGTTTGGGCACGAGCACCCATCACAGTGTCGTGTGTTTTGCCTTCATTTTTTTACGAAGAGTTTACAAAAAAAATAAAAGTAAACGGAAAATCAATCAACATTTTCATCGTCGTTCTCGTCGTCTATCTGGAAATTGAGGGAATCCTCTCCTCCCCCACAAAAGTTCTAGAAAAAGATTAGCTTTTCTAGAAACAAGAAATGGTCGTCAAACGACAGAGTTGTAATAGGAAATGTTTCTATTCGTAGATGCATGGGGATCAAAACACCGATGGGGAAGGAGATAATCGGAGTTGGGAGTTCGTTAGACGTTGTGCTTAAATTCCTTTGATCGCAGTAGCATCGATAGTACTTAGGGGATAGTCTAAAAAAAACACAAATTAAAGTGTGAATGTAATCCATGCAATTCGTTCTTCTCATTCTCCGTCACCCAGACGAATACACTATTTTTACAATTGTTACATACTAGGGCGACACAATTGTCCGGTCACGTTGTTAGGCATTCTTCCCTTTAGCGCGCCTAAAACTTTTGTCCATTTGGTATGAAGAGAAAGTAAAAACAGTGTAACAAAAGAAGCCAACGCGCACTTTACTCCGAGTTCTTTCCCCTCCTGCGGGTGTCCCACTTTAACCCTAAACTTGCATTTTTGTTAGCGTGGGTTAGGAAGATATTGAAGAATAAGAGTAGGGAAAAAAGAAAAGAAGGCATAAGCATGGAAGCCACTAAAAGATGTAAAATTGCGACCTAACAACGTAGGATTGGGGGAAAATTACGAACAAACGACAGATGGATAATGCCTTCCCCACTGAAAGATATGAAAAGTAAAAATAAACCTATGACGTAGTGATGTTCTATTTTTACCTGCTTCGACGTATCGCCTCCCTCCCCTGCGATAGGTCAGGTTGACAACAGACTCCTAACGGTTCCTAAACATTATCTGTGGAGAAGTAGCAGAAGAAGAGCAAGTGGGCTATGAATAGAACAATGGGGAATGACTTGTATCTATCTATCAATCAACGAGGCATGTACAATGTCTTGCGTATGTATGGCAAATCAATTTTCCGTAAAAAAATCCAAAAGTGGACGAAGCAAAGTATTGTGCCCATTGTTCTTCCTTGCATGAATTACACAAAGGTGCCCAATCAACAAAAAAAAGCAATTCACATGTAAAAGAACACAAGAATAAGAGACACATAGAAACTTCCATAATCAGTTAAGGCATGCATGGAACTCCCACACAAAAGCCCACCAATGTTTCCAGAAACAACACAAAACGTACTGGAAGCGTGTCATTCCCAAAAAAAGAAACGAGGTTAGGCTGTGTGTGCATGAACCTTATTTTGTTTTTGGGTTTAATTCCATGCATGGAAGAAAGTCATTGTATTCCAGAAGAAACCGGGCTAAGCTTTTTTTTCTTCTTATTTTTCTCCTGTGGGTGCTGGCGCGTAACAATGAACGCGGGTGTGTGGGTTTCCATGCATCTTGGGTTATTGTGGTGCCGGGGCTTAAAAATAATACTTTAGGAGGTTACACAGACAGGAGGGGAAAAACACAGCGGAAAGGAGGGAAAATGGAAGAACGTACATCATAACCTATACATTTATCCATAACCTTTTTGCTTGCGTCGAACAATAAGCGGTGCTAGGATGTACCATGTATGTGGAGGATGGTTTGTTCGCTTGCATGATGTAAAAAGGTTTAAAAACCGGGCTCGACAGATTGATTGACTCCCAAGAAGAAAAGATCAACAACACACACACACAGCTACTGCTTTTTGTGGAGTGAAGAAGGAATGTTTATGTTTCAGACTGATACGGGCAACACAGGGCAGGGCAAGTGAGATCACGTAAATTCAAGATCCCACAGCCCTGTTGATATGTCATAACGATAAGGACTTGTTTTTACGGGGAGGAGGCACTGCACACCCCTCCCCTCTCTAGTTGCTACCCCAACCCTGAGAATTATTTGGCTTCATTGGAGATCGCCGTTATCGTGTCTTCTGACGGTTTCTGCCGCTGTTTAGTAAATAAAAAAACATCATTGGATACGAGATGATGGAAAAGTTGCTATCGTTTCTTTTTCTCTTTTAGCCAATTGCTGCCGTTCGTTCTGGGGAGTGTAAGAGAACGTTCGTTAAATACTTGATACCCTGAGCTTAGTTTATCCGTTAGTTTAGATTTTATCTCCTACGAAGTTACCAAAAAAATTTAGAGTGGGGGGTCGTTGGCTGCCACCCCCACTTACTCCGACGGGATCGCGTTCGTTTAGACTTTGTCGGGCTAAAAGAAAAAAAAAACCTTTACCCAAAGAGAATATCACAACCCACAAAACGAAGCCTGTTGATTCAGAATTTCTTTTTTCTTTTTGTTTTTGGCGGGTTAGACTTTTGTGTAGCGAGTCCCGTTTGTGTAACTGATGGTTAGGCTAAACCAACGAATCACAGGGCAAGAGAAGATTAACCATTGGTGTGTGTAAAGTTGTATCAGCCAATAGGCAGTGAGCTGATACCAAAAACCTTGTTGACACACATGCAGATAGAGGTGGACAAGTGCACAAGTCCGACGGAAAACAACTTCCACACTTCTTTTTTTTGGGTTCTATGCGGTAGGTGTGCTATCAGCGGGTGGGTACTTGCAGGATGCGCTGGGAGTTGAGTAGCGCCATTAGGCAATCCCACAGATTGTATTAGCCCGTCTCACCTCGTACGGCATCAAGACCGTGGAAAAAGAAAAGGAAGGTCAAGATAATGTACAGTTTTCCACACCTACTGCCGATCTTGCTCGCTGCTTCAACTAAAAATAGACTGCTGCTTTTATTTTCCACCCAACGGTCCTTGTCACGAAGAGTGGTTACCAGTGATGATGATGGTGGCCATGGTGTCAAGTGTGGAGTAAATGACGTCGTTGGGAGGTCATTACTGATTGTTCGTAAGCTGGTCCACCAATTCGACTCGGTTGAACTGTCATGTGAAAAATTTTTTCGGCTTTGTTCTCCTAGAAAGGAAAAACTTTTATCCATCTGAACTTAGTTGTTGCGTTTTCTTAATATTCTCCATTGTGTTTTTCTCTTAGTAGAGAACACGTGAAGCCTGGCAATCAATTCCTCAGAGAGTTTTTTAGTTCGTAGATTAACTTTTTAGATTTGCTTTACCAGTATTGGGCGTTACGGTTCCGAGTGTTTCTTTATTTCTTTTTGGGTTTGTTGTTTTTTAGTAACGCTAAGGTTATGTCTAAGTCTTCACTTCTCCTTTTTTCCATCTTGCTTTCTCCATGAGGCAAGTACTTGCGGAGAGCGAAACGTCCACACTTTTCAAGTGTCTTCCATGCCACCCCCCCTCCACGGGTTCTCTCTCTCCTCTTTACGCAGATACGTATTTAGATGTTTCTCGTGCCGTCCCAACAGTCGGAAATCTGCCTATTTACAGTAGATTAGTAAACTGTACGTAGTTATATAATAATTTTACATTGCATTGCTTCTCCCCGATTCACGGTTTTTCTTTTTTCTTCATTATCTGTGGAAGTGGTCCAACTTCCGCAACAAGCACAGCGAAGAAACACTGGAAAATGTGAAAATAATAATTCCATTACAAGGAACAATAAACCCCAATGCTTCCAAAATCCTAAACCCCAACAATCCACAAAGCCCTAACCAAAAGCGCGGATAAATTAGAACCGCCCCGTGCCACTGATCCGTTATCTTCCAATCACCGTTGGAGGAAAGATGCTCCGACTAAGTATGTACGTTCGATACCCAGTTTCGATTTGCGCGTTGGACGATGTAATGGAGCATCAAGGCAAGAAGTCCGGTGTTAGTTCTTGCGTCCTGCACGGATTGATTGGGATGGGAAAATAGAGGAGAGACAAAACTGGGTTATGGTGGTTTGTCCTCCCGGTGATCCTCATCAGGTAGTGTGCATTAATTGATCATTGGTTTCCAGAAAGGTATAGCCCTTTTGTTTTCTTGCATACGTTTTGTGGTTTAGGGTAAGCTCGGTGATGAGGATTTTATGCAGTGCGGTCTGCTTCCCTTGTTGGTGGGTATTTTTTTTTTGGGGCTCCTACATAGCTTCGTGTACATGTGCATGTTCTTTCCGACGGCATGCCCGACCCCAAGACCGAAAAGCTTAAGTTAAACCAAGATTAAGTGTATTCACAGAGGAGATTAGAAATAATATTTTCCCAGCGAACAAAGGACAAAATCCGGCAGAACGAAAAACCCAAAAAGGGTAAAGTGAGGAGTGATTTGTTTCCCACGGGTCGCCATCGCATTACGTGGGACCAACTTGGCGAGAAAGAAGAGATAAGTGTAGAGTTTAATCTATAGCCTAATTTTACCCAATCATTTGTTTCACCTATTGTTTCTTGAACCTTGAAGCCAGAGGAAAAACTTTGTTCCGAGGATGTTCTGAAAAATTTTTTTTGGTGTGTGTGTGTTTGAGCTTTTCTTTTTTTTGGTTGTTGTGTATTTTAGCGTGAGATAAAACCTTCCCATTGTTCTTTATTTTGCGTTCCAGAGTCAAGGGCAGAAGGGAAGTTCTTCTAGAAGGTCAATTGAAAGGGCAACTAAACTTCAAGGGTAGAAAGGGAAAACAAGAAAAAAAAGGGAGACGATAATAATTAACCCTTCAAAATGCCGTGCAATTGACGTTGCATAATTTTTTGCCGTTTATTGATAGGCTTTCTTACTCCTCCTCCTCTTCCCCGTAAAAGCAGGACCTTTTATCAATATGGCGCAGATATTGCAAAAAAGCGTGAGACATGTAGACAAGGACTATCGGGTATCTATCGGTTGCTCGGCTTGTTTGTTTCCTTGTTGTGGTTGTGTTGCTTTCTGTAGAAAGGGTTAGGAGTGGGTCGTGGGGGTTTACCGCGTCTAGTGCATGTACATCGACTTAAAGTCTGCACCTGTAGCCCAGACTAAACTAAAAAAAAAGCAGTGGTTTTAAACAACACACAAAAGCCCTACCAGTCTAGAAAGGAATATGTAAGAGAGTTTTTAGTTTTGTTCTTTCCATCGGAAATTTGACCGTTATTTTCCAATGGATCACGATCCTTTTCTGCTACCAATGCCACCAACCAAAAAAGGAAAGTAGCGCATCCATCCATTCACTCATCCATTCACCCACCCATCCACACACACACAGAACAAAGCCGAATGGACATAGAACTAAATAACGCACAATTTAACGAATTGAGGCAAGAAAAACTACCGCACAGTTGCGGTGTCTCAAACCATCTTTGATATGAGATACACATCTCTCTCTATACCCTTCTCATCGCTTCAAGAAAATTCTAATTTTAGACTTCACCCCACTAGCAGAAGATAATAATGTATAGAAGTAGCAAAAAGAATGCGTACGTGTTGCGAACACAATCATTTTTGCTGTATGGGAGCGAATGGGTTGTCAACCATCTGGTCGACACACGGTAACCATCCAATTGGCTTACTAGCAAGAGCTTGGCCCTTACCACCAGACAATGGCACCGAGCCGGCTTCCCAACAATGAGTGCGGAACTCACTTTAATTTTGTGTGGTAGTGCCGAATCAACCAGAAACAAAACCCACCCAGAGAGGCAAAAAAGTTCGTACAAAACCCTGGTGGCGGGGCTTCCCAAGAAAAACGTGATTTCCGGGAATGTACTGAGTATCGTACTTTGTCGTTGGCTGGGATGGTTATTTCTTTTATTTTCTTTGGCTTTGCGAGACGTAGGTAAATCTGTCCACCGGCCCGTGATGGGGGTATGAAATTGCCCACCCGTTATCATTCAAAACGGTCTTTCCCAAAACGACGATTTTCTGAAACAACATGATGTAATCGTCACAGGGTAAGCTTAACCTCTTGCCAGAAACATAAAACACCCTGGATCCTCCGCGACACACATCATCTTTCTCCTCCACCGGGCTACGCTCATTGTTTCTCAATTGTGACTCACTTAGTCTTTATTCGCTCTTATGTGAGTGAATGATCGAAACCTAAGACTTGGGCTACTATTCTAAGCAAAAAGCCAGCCAGTAACAATGGAGCGAAACTAAAGAACAAAAGGCTTAAATGCTATGGGTAACAATAGCCAGAAACCTATTGTTCCTCCGCTTGCTTTTCCTTTTTCTACTTCTTCTCGTTCTCCTCTGTTCCCTCATTCCATTACTCCTCCCCCACACACAATGCAAGCTCCAAAAAAACTCAACAAAGGACATAGGACGATATGGACGTGTGTTACACGTCGATGGCGCTAAGATTAAACAGGTTAGTGTATTTTTTTCTTTTTCGCGGACATGCACTTATTCCCCAACGGGGATGTCGCAGGGAAGCTCTATCCCGAACTCCGATTATCTCTATCTCCCCTTCCAACACCCAATGCAATGCACTAACAAAAAAAATACAAACAATCGACTGGAAGGGAAAAAAGTATCCTGCATCAGTATCTCGTCAAGTAACTTTTTGTATTCCCAAAACACAAGTCACCGAAGCTAGACGTGTAGGCTACTCTAGCCTAACGACAAGCAATGGATCACATACATTGGCATCGCTTGCAGATAAGAAAGTTAGGGGGGCCGGGGACAGGAAAAGAAGGGAGATCCGGCGAATAATAATCGAAAATGCACCACTCTCCCAAAGAGCACAGAATACGTGAATTTTCTTGAGCCAACCTTAATAAAAGGGCTGTTGGGCTTTTGTTTTTCTTCACTACGTCGTAATTGGTGGATCTATCACGTGTGACCACCTAAACAAGCTGAGTTCCGGTGGATGTTTTTTTTTGGTGCTTGCGTTGCCATGGCAGAACAGTTCGGATCAGTCTCAACAAACCGAAGGGGAAGAACAGAACGGAGAGCGAAAAAAGAAACAAGAAAAAAAAGTGAGAGAGCGGTAAGGTTTGTGTAACCAGCTTCTCAAACACCCGCGGTACGTTAGCAAAAAAGAAATTTGGTACTGGCTTGACACAAAAGCAAATTTCTTTTTAATGTAATTAGGCCCCCTACATATGGTACACAAAACTGGAAAATTTTTGATTTTCTTTTTTGTGGATTTTTTGTTTTGTGAACAGTAACACAAAGCCGCAGGTTTTTTTTTATTTTTTTATTTTTTTCGCTTTTGTTCCTTCTTACTCTCCTGGTTCTGTTTATTCAAATTAGTTTATTTAAATGACAATAAATTTAGCACAACCTCTTTTGATCATTCACTTTTTTTTTCCTTCCTGTAATTAAATTGACCAACCTGCTTTTGAGACATCACTTCCTCATACCCTCTACGTCATAACGTTTATTTTTAACCAACCCTCATCTCACCATCCACCAGCTCCACCACTCGCATTCAAAAGTATATAATCCCTGGCAATTGACTTCTGGATTTTTTTCTTTTGGTACCTGAAATTTTTCTTATTTATATTTTTATTTTTTTAAGATATCCAGTTCTCAAGTATAATTATATAAAGAGATCCCCATATGTTCATATCTTCATCTCCAAGACTATTACCATCCAATCGCTTTGATATGTTAGATCCTATTGATCACATCCAACACAACTCCAACACTAGCAACACCACAAGCAGCAACACGAATAACAGTAACACAAACCAAGATTTTTCCACTCATCAAGATCTTCACCACGATCAACAACAACAACAACAACACCACCTGACCATGCAGCAAGGACCTACCTTCCCAATGCCCCAAGTCGAAGAGGACCTCGAGTTCCAGGGCCAACATCAGCAAGCAACAGCAGCGGCGGCAGCAGCAGCAGCAGCCCAACCTCTGTTGTACCAATACCAACCACAACAACCTTTCATGTCTACCTCCAATTACTTGTTAGATGAGTCTTCTTTCAACAACGACGACAACCAGGGCTTGGACCTTGAGTCAAACGCCACCTCCTCCACTACAAACTTCTACGGACAATCCATCAATGTCAACTTAGGGGCCGTTCCAAGTAACAATAACTACAATATCACGAATGCTGGCCAATCGTCCTATTATGGTACTTTCAACCCCCCACAACCACTTTACCAACAACAAAGTCAACAATTCAGTGCTGGTACCGCCAATTCGTCGACTTCTTCTTCGTTGTATTCGTTCCACCACCAACAACAACAGCCTCAGGAATATGGGTTTAACACGCCTACCCAATCCTCATTCAGTGCCAACACGCCCCCTGTGCAACCACAACAATCACAACAACCACAACCAACACAACCACAACAACAACCATCCACGGATCTCTACCCATCCTCAACCTCAATGACTTCTTTTTTCGATCCTTCATCCAATAGCATCAACCAACAGACAATCAATTTCGAATTAAACCAAAGCTACCCTCAACCCCCATTATCCTCAAGTTCCACTAATTTTGACATCAACTACACGTCCTCTTCCCCAGTGCCACAATTCCCACCATCCACTAGCCTTCCAAAGGCATCCTCCTCCACCAGCACAGCAACCACAAAATCCAAATCCAGGACCTCGTCGTCGCGTCAGTCACCACTAATCAAAAAAGAGCACGATTATGAAGCCTTAGGTAGTGACAAAAAATTATACACCAATTTTTCCAAAGACAGATACAGAGTCGTCAGAGGTGTTTCCGCCGGTGGTTGCAGCACACGTCCACCTAAGGAATCCATCGAGAGTGATTCTATCTTTTTGCCCGTGGAGTTGAATTTGAATGGTGCTTCTATTGAGGATGTTTGCTACCCTAAGTGGTCCAAGCTGGAGAAAGAGGACAGGAGAAGAATCATCCGTATTGAGAGAATCCAGAATGGTCCTAAAATCTCAGCCAACTTTACTATCGTGGGCAATGCCAATGAGAACCCAATCACCTTGCCCCCATCCACCCCTGATATCGACGTTGTTGAAGTCTCGTGCTTGGAATGTGATGTGAGAATAAACGACGAGTATGATTCCCAATCCAGTGATGACGAAATAACAGGCACCAGTGGTGGTAAGTCACCAAACTACATCAAGAACGAAGTCGATGGGGAGTACTACCAATACTACATAACATCGGTGGAAGTGGTTGAGATAGTGGAGTTGTTGATTGGCAACCAGTTCAGAGATGCCGCTGAGAGAAGAAGGGAAAGAGGCAGGGTAAGATCCAACTTGGTTCCATTCTGGTCCAAGAAACCAATCAGTTCCAGAATGAGTGAAAATTCAGCCAACTCTCCTTCCAACAACACATTGAACCTCCCGGGAAGCCTTCCTACAAACCACGACTACCGTATGGAATTGGCCAAGAGGATAATGGGATACGAGATCAGAAAGCCAAGAGGATTTGATAAAGAGGTGAGAATCTTGAGATGGGATAAGTTGATACCGGCTTTGAAGAGAGCCTTGCAGAGTTATTACACCGAGATCCCACAACATGATTCCCATTTGCAATTCTAAGGACCCTATACCAACCATCATCACCATTACCACTCATAGACACACACACAGGCACAACAATTAGAACGTAGAATAACAACAAAAAGTTTCATTACCAGCATTGATTACACATTGTCGCCTATTTACTTTTACTTTTTTTTCACTTGTTTTTACTTCCTTTTCAATTCTAAATGTATATGTTTATATTTTGTTTCCGTTTAATTTACATAATTACACTTCATGATATGCCAATACCACGATTGTTAAAAGATCTGTTGAACTATTAGTCTCGGCAAGTGTGATGCTTTACGTTGTCTTGCCTGCCTGCTCAGCAAATTTCCCACCTTGTTGTTTACATTGCTTTCTTTTGTATGCCTGGTTATTGTATTTCTCGAGGAGGATTGTTGCATGCATAATGGCAGAAGAAAAAAAAAGAGGCGCCAGTGAGAGTTGAGTGAGAGACGAACAAAGTTGCTGGTGAACATCTCAAGTGTGTGAAGTGAGTGAGTCAGTGAGTGTCTGTGTGTGAGTGAGTGTGAGTAGTTGGTGGATATCATGGCAAATTTCTTTTTTATTTTACCATGAGACATGAACCACAAGGCTCCATAACCAGAGTTCCTTCATGCTGAACTCTTCTTAAATATGAGCAAATTTATGTGTCTGTTTAACGTAGATAGCAAAAGAACCTCCTCCTCCTCCCCCTCAACGACCATTATTATCACCACCAGTGCATATTCCATCGGGAAGTCGTTTTCTTTTTTTGATATGTCAAAATGTATGAACAGTATTGCTATAAATATCCACACCCACCATTACTAAAGATACTGAAATCCTATACAGTTTTTTAGTTGCGTAGCTCTTCGGTTCTTCGTTTATCCCGCCGTAGAAAAAGATAACCAAGCTCTTCGTCAGCAACTAACCGCAAGTACTCAAATCACAAAAACTTACACAACGAGGCAGTAGTTAGTTTATAAAGTCGTTAAGCCCGGGACCATGTGTATCTGTGTTCCCCTGTTTAGGCATCTCTCTCTCTCTCTCTCGCTCGCTGTCCCCCTCTTTTTCTCCTGGCGTAATGGGGGGTCTGTCGTCATCGCTCAGGAACTCAAACTTAAAAGGGTAATAGAAATCTTGGGAACAATCAGAAACACAACAAACCAAAACGAAACAAACCTTTCTTTGGGCGGTACAAGGTATGTACTGATTGGGTAAAAAAAAGGAAAAAAAAGTCAAGGGTAGACCCATCATTACGGAGACTGCCGTCGCCGAGCCAGAGAATAGTGGAGGAGCACGATGCACAAAGTGACATGGCATGAGAATGAGGAACAAAGGCAAGAGAAGGAAAAGAAGTACCTCACATCTTTGTTACCTGGAAAGGTAAGTGTGTATGTGTGTTTTAGACAAGCTCCCGTGGATATGAAGCTCCACTCCTGGTCACCAATATCAGCAAATGAAGCCACCTGCGCATGGAGAACAGGCTTGAGTTGCTCTGTAATTTAGTACATTTCCGATGCATTTCCACTGATTTCCGGAAGAACACAATCTGTCGTCCGGGTTTTTTCCTAAAGCGGCCAGCGTTTTTGTGGGACCATCAGCGAGAAAGACTAACTTCCTTTATTGTTTGCTTTGCAAGGCGTATTGTTCGAGCTTCCTCTCTCTCTCCTTTTTTTATTATTATTGGCTGTGGTATTGTTGGTTTTGCATGTGCTAAACAAGAAATGTCCATGGGTAAACTTCACCGAGCCAGTACACCGTAGAGGACGAGTATTCAGAATTTCAAATTGATAGAAACTAGGCGCTACGTCGCGTAGATACCTATTTGATGCACGTCGGAGGGTTTTCCTTTCCCAACCTTATCTTCCATGCCAAGGTGTCTAACACCTGGGTCCTTAACCGCGATTGGAACGTATCGGTATCTTGGAATTGAAAGAGGAGAACGTCACTACCACTACCACTTTCACCACAACTTGATGAACAATGAGGTTTAATCTACCTGCTACAAGAATGCGCTAAATAGACATTCGCTTTTACTAAGCTTTTAGATCTGCGGAGAGGATTAAATTTCCTTCACTTGCTTGGTTGCTTTTGCTGTTGAAGTGGGAACCCCCCATGTGAGTGAATTTTTACTTTCTTTATTATTTGGTTCCATTGGTTGGTTTTATGTGTCTTTGCTCCTCTAGTTAGATTATCAATGCAAAGTTTGCTATTACTAAACCTAAACTATCGAAAGAGGCAAAACCATAAACAACCCCATCCTGAACGAAGGAAGGGAGGAGCGCTCGGTAAGTTGTTCAGGTATCGTGGGTTAAAAGAGAAAATCACCGACAATGGATGGTCTAGATTTCGTTCCTTTTTTTTAGCTTGTTGTTGCCATATTTCAAACATTTTCTGTCTTTTCTCGAAGTTCGTATATCTAGAAAGACGTGAAAAATGATCGACAATCAACCAGTTCAACGAGTTTTCGTTAGTGTTTCCTTTGTAGCTCCAAAAAATAAAACGTTCGTTGTGTCTTGACAAGAGCAATGTTTATCGGGGGGTGTCTGGCATCTGTTTGGGTGGGAGTCGAAAAGGTTAAGAGTAAATCTTGAAATTTGGCAAATCTTGCCTGAACCCTAACCTTACATAATTCATGAAATTTCTGAAATTTGTTCCTTCTGACACATGTGATAAATCAACCTGAGACATCCCGCTCGATTTTTTTCTTCATCCTTTACTTCGCCACACCTCAACGGATGAACGAAAAAAATGGAAAAAATGCAAACGGCGAGACAGGGACTAAACAGCGGCGGGCATGACTCCTCGTCTTCCTCGCTACCACATATCATGCTGGTGCTTTACATGTCACTCTACCACACTTTTTGGACACTACGTGTCAGAGATGAGTAATCTTCCTTTCGGCTACAGTTTCTTCTTGTTCTTGGAAGGATGTAGGACGTAAAAAATAAACTTAAAATCCTAATCTGTTGTTCCCATGCAAGAGGGGATAAGTCGCTCTTTTTTTGGGATTGGACAAGTAGCATTAAAACGGGAATTATCCGTTGGATTTTTTCTATTTTATTATCCGCCATCGGTGCTGCATCTTGCGAACTGGAGCAAGTTGTTGTGCCAGTCCGTGCGTGAACCGCTTATTACGGGAAGGACTTCCGTTGGGGGAGACCAGATCACAAAACGGGAAGGTTAGTGGTACGGAGGAGCAATGAAGAAACGGAAAGCATGGAATATAGCCTGTCGCAATCTCTCTGAAAAGGTAAGCACCAAGCGCTAGATTGACGCAAAATCAACTCAACTGTTGATGAATTTCCCAACACCGTATGTGAAACTTTCAATCCTGCCAATTAAAAAAAAAAGATCTCAACGGCGGGCAGCTCACCCTATTTATACTATTCTTTGATCTCGCCTAGTGTCACCCCCTATCATCATCGATTTCATTGTGCTGCAACACATGCATAATGACATCAGATCAAGTCAGCTCATCCCCTCTTGCAACACCCCTAGATCCAGCGACTGAGTGACTCACTTGTCAATTAACTCTGCACTTGAGAGTTGTCCTACATGTCACTTCCGACCCACAACACGTGCACACACCCCCGGATGCTGCGAAAAAAACAATGATGTCAGATTTAATCTGGAAATAAATACTCCGTGTATTTTCAAGTACTCAAAAATAAAGAAGCCTACACAACTCTTTAGAATTCAAATCTTCTTTCAGCTTCCTTCCAGTTGATAACGTTCCAAAGGGCCTTGAAGTAGTCAGCCTTGACGTTTTGATATTGCAAGTAGTAAGCGTGTTCCCAAGCGTCAATGGCAATCAATGGGGTCAAGCTTGGGTCAGTGACAGTGTCTTGGTTGGCGGTGGTAATGACCTCAACGGTGTCACCGTTAGCCTTGTTCTTGACAATGAAGGCCCAACCGGAACCTTGGATACCAGCCAACTTGGCGTTCGTGAGCTCAATCAACTTGTCAACGGAACCGTATTGTTTAGCAATAGCCTTGCCCAAGTTGGACTCTGGGTCTGGGTGTTGACCACCGCCTTGGGAAACAGGAGCCAAGTTCTTCCACCACAAACAGTGGTTGATGTAACCACCACCGTTGAAGTTGATGGCCTTTTGCAAAGCAACCAATTTCTTGACTTCGGCCTTAGCCTTGGCTTCGACGGCTTGTTCAATTGAAGCATTAAGGTTGTTGACGTAGGTTTGGTGGTGCTTGGTGTAGTGGATTTCGTTGATTTGTCCAGATATGTATGGCTCAGTGGCAGAAAACTCGTAATCTAATTCTGGCAAGCTGTATTTGGATCTAACAAATGCCATTGAGGAGCCTCTGGCTCTGGTCAAGTTACCGACGGAGGAAACAACACGACTAGATGATCTTAAGGAAAACATTTGGAGTTCTTTTCAATTGAAGTAATGAAGAAAGCGAAAAGAAAAGAAGAGCAATTGTCGAAAATTTTAGGGGATTCAGGTTTTTCTTCCGTTCTCACTCTGGAAAGAAAGCAATTGAAGGGGAATTGGAAAATTGCAGTACAGAAGCAAGACGCTTGCTTGCGGAGATATACTTTTTACACGACTCTTCGTCCCTCCTCCCCTCCACCACAGTTTTTTTTCTTTCTTGCCACATCGTCACCATGTGTCCGGATGTTTCATGCCTGAAAGCAATCTTGTCCATCTTTCGGC
Source organism: Candida pseudoviswanathii (assembly GCA_030565125.1). Lineage (NCBI taxonomy): Eukaryota > Fungi > Ascomycota > Pichiomycetes > Serinales > Debaryomycetaceae > Candida > Candida pseudoviswanathii. Next base: position 68,009 of record JAJMBE010000036.1, on the reverse strand, counting down.
AATACAATACTCCTTGATTTAATTGGGCACTTGCCTAGGTTTTCTGTCCAAACGTGGGCTTGGGCCTAAGACACGGCTTACCGGGCTGTCATTATCGCGAATATTATTGGCACAGAAGAATCGGTGCGTCTGCTTCCGGAGCCGAAAAAAGGCAACCGACAGAATTTACAATTACTAATCTATATTTGGTAGCGCAAAGATATACAAGCAAGGATCTCTCCTACATACGGTTGACTGGAGTCAAACCTAACAACTTCATACCGTTATTCACCACTTGTCTGGTAGATTCGTACAATGCCAATCTAGCAACAGAAACATCCTTTTCTTGACCAGCAACCCACAAGATGTCGTAACATTGAGAGACAATGTGGGTCAAGGTGAACAAGTAAGTGACAATGGTTGAAGGTTCCAAGGTCTTGACTGCCCTCTTGACGACGTCGGGGTATTGGGCTAAGGTTCTGGCCAAGTTGAGGGCACATGGCTCAACCAACAAGTCAAAGTTAGCGTGCTCCAATTCTTCGATGGAAATTCCAGACTTTCTTTGCATGGAGCACAAACGGGAGTGGGCGTATTGCAAGTATGGACCAGTGTCACCTTCAAAGGAAGTCATTCTGTCCCACTTGAACTCGTAGTTGTGGATACGCTTGGATTGCATATCCTGGATCATAACAGCGGAAATACCAACCAAATCAGCAATCTTGTCTGGGTCTTCAATTTGAGCGTACTTCTCTTCATTCTTTTGCATAACTTCGTGCATCTTTTCTTTGGTTTCTTGCAAGATGTTGTCCAAAAAGACAACGGTACCCTTTCTGGTGGACATACCTTGAACCATACCGAAATTGACGTGTTCCAAGTTGTTGGCCCACTCGAAGCCCATTTGCTTCAAGATCTCGAAAAATTGAGCACAGTGTAAGTCTTGTTGAGCAGCGACAACGTAGATCATCTTGTCGAATTTGTAAGTTTCATAACGCTTGATAGCTTCACCGACATCACGGGTCAAGTAAAGGGAAGTACCATCGGATTTTTCAACCAATGCCTTGCCCAACTTCTTGTTGAATTTAGTCAAGTCAATCAACTTGGCACCACGGTCAATGTCAATCAAGCCCTTGTCTTCGAACGTCTTGGTAGCTTCCTTCATTTTTTCTTGCGGAACTTGGGACTCACCGGAGTAGACATCGTATTTGATATTAAGACGAGCATAAGTGTCAATGTACTTTTCAATGGACAAATCTCTGAATCTGGCCCAGATCTTCAAGGCGTCTTCGTCGCCGTTTTCCATTCTTCTAAAGAATTTTCTGGCTTCTTCGCTGGTGGAAGATTGGATTTTCTTTTCGTCTTGTTCAGCCGCATCAGCGTCTTCAGCTTGAGCCTCACCGGTGGCTTCGCTGGTTTCCTTGCTGACATCTTGGTTGATCTTGACGTAAACTTCGAATAAATGGTTGATTGGGTCTTGCGCTAATTTTTCCTCAGAACCGTATCTTTGGAAACCAACGGCTAACAAACCAAACTGTTTACCCCAGTCACCCAAGTAGTTGATTCTGGTGACATCCCAACCGATCTTTTCGTACAAGTTGGAAATGAAACCACCAATAATGGTAGATCTCAAGTGACCAGCGTGGAAAGGTTTGGCAATGTTTGGAGATGAGAATTCAACAATGATCTTCTTGCCAACACCCAATGGCAAGTAACCGTAGTCCGATTTTCTCTTCAAGATATCTTCAATAACCAATTTGTACAACACTGATTTTTCAAAGAAAAATTGCAAAAAGACACCCTCTGGTCTAATTTCACTGATGTATTTGCCCTTGTTGAAAGCTTCGGCCCATTCTTTGGATTTTTCATTTGGTTTGATACCTTTCAATCTCAACTTTGGGATTGGCACAATGATGTCACCTTGTTCCAAAAGCTTAGGGGTGTCCAAAGCTTGAATGATGATGGACTTGTCGACTGAAGTGATACGGTGCAATTCATCAGCAATGTAGTTTCTGAAAACGTCAACAACGTTGTATTCAGGGTGGGTCCCGTCGATGGAGTTTGGTTGAGATAATCCCAATTCTTTCAAACTCTCAGTGATGGTGGTAACTGACATGTTTCTTCTATAAATTCTTCTAGGCAAAAGGAGTGATCTATTGAAAAAACTAAGTGATGGGAAGTTTAGTTTGGTTTTCAATACTTGCATTAAAGTAGAGATCTTCTCCTATGACTGATGATGAGTGAAGAAGAAGAAAAAAAAAATTTCCGCTAAACGCTGTAGAAAATTTTTCGGGTTACCCAATTGGGATTTGAGGGCGGCGTACAGTTTTGTGATAACGATGATTCATTTATCAAAGACATGACTCATGGAGAGGGCAAAAGGGGTGTTAGTAATGGGAGAAAGAGAGTGCTGGACTCAGAGAATTAGCGTTGAGGGGAGAGCTGTGTTGTATTTGCGTATTGACTCTCGACCAACTGTCCGCAACCATGTAGAAGGGGTTCATACAGCCAATCATTGCCACTGGGAAAACCAATGACACCCAAGTCGTGACAGTTTGAGGCTGGTTACAACCCCAGTAAATTAGATCTCCTTAGACTTTCCGACCCACAGAGAGGTCTAACAGTTCATTCCTCCCCAGGATTTGCAGCGCCTGAACACTCTTTTTTTTGGTTGCCAGTTTACCGTATCGCGGAAGGGGGGCGATAGAAAAACAGAGACAGCGACAGAGAACAGCCAAACAAACAGTGATCCATTCAACTCCTGTCCACAGCCACACAGACTCACTACCACCAGCACAATGACGAATGATAAAATAAAACAACTAAAGGAGATGGGCTTCACCGAAGAGCAAGCCACCGATGCGTTGAAAGCGTCCAACAACGATCTACAGCTAGCAATTGGCCACTTGTTCGGCGATCCGATTTCCCAGCCGCCACCAGCAACTGTTGAAAACAAAGAAAACACACAGATAGTCCCATACAGCGATACCATCCAGGTGACCAACCCTCAGGACATACCTGATTTCACATTATTGGGTGACAACTCAAGTAGCACTGCCGAATGGGGAGATTTCCAACAGGACAGCTTGCCTGGAGCCTACGAACAGACACAAACAAATAGCAGGAGCAGGGAGGTTGCCAATGATGGGGACGACGACGATGACGACGACGACTATGATGACTACGATGATTATTCGACAAACAACAGACATATAGACAGCAGAAATTCAGAACCTATTGAGACCTTGTATGACATTCCACTTAGTTTTGCTAGAGAGCCAGATGTGTCTCCTGCAGTCTTACCAAGGGCAACCGCTACTTTACAAAGCTGTTTGTTATCGTTACTTGTGTCGTTGTCGCAGATCACCGAATTCAAACAAGTGTATCTCAGCAAAGATTTGAATTATGGGTTTCACGAGAATTGGTTTAACCCCAACACGGAGTTAGAGATTGAGGTCCCTGAAGAATACGAAGATCAAAAGTTGTACCGCTTTGTTGTGGAAGTGCAAAGGATCTTGGGATTTTTGACTGCTGCCAGCAAACGTGCTTTCATCAGTGGTGAAAATTTATACAAGTCTTTGCCTGAGGACTTTGTTAGCGATGATGACGAGTGGGAGGATGTGATCAAGAAGTTTTACGCGCATTTGGCAACAGGCGCAAAAGCTATATTGGGACAAGACCTTTCGCCGTTCTTTTTAGTGGAAGTTGAATGTAATGATGAAGAAAGGACAGACTTGTCGATTTTGCAAATAGACTTTGAAGCAAGGGGTACATCGCTTCAAGAAGGGTTCAACTCGTTGTTCTGGACTTCTGATTTGAACCCAGTGTTTACCAAAATTGGATCCTTGTTAACCGTACAGGTCTTTGGGGACGAGGACTCCTATCAAACGCAGCCATTTGAGGTCCCTGAGTTCTTTTACCCAGGTCTTTACGGCAAAGATTACCAGTCCTTGATCAAGAAAATGGACCGCAAGAAGTTGAGTAGTCACAAGGAAAGATCAGGAATAACAGGAAGACTAATGGAGTTTAGTTCTTTTGAAGGGAAGAAAATCAAGAAGATTCTCCAGAATAGTATTGACTACTTTGCTACTACCGATGAAAGGGAAGCGCATGATGATTTGCTGAAGCTTACAGAGAAGATTAAAAGTGAGTCGGTTATTTTGAACGAGAGATTGAAAGCACTCAGCCAAGAGTACTTGAAGATGGATACCACGAAGCCAGAAAATATTCTTGAGGTGATAGAAAAGGAGGAATTGCTGGTGCCTGAAAAGTACGTGTTGACAGGTGTTATCCTTTCTGATTCTGAGTATATTTACAGAGCCAACGATTTGACTACTACAGACGAGGAAGAGTGGTTGTGTATTTTGATTGACCAGGCATATGATAGGGTACTGAATTTCCGTTCTGAAGCAATGAGCTTTGATGCCGTTCAATCCTTTGTGTTGGAGGAAACGAAACTTAACAACAAGCAATTGGTGCTTTTCTACACGGCCGAGAGTGCTCTTAAAGGGACGGCTAAGTTGCCTAAGAAGTTGGCTGAATTTTTCGACAAGGATAACCATTTGGTGGTGAAGCAAACGCAGGAGGCTAAAACCGACGAAATTGCCGACGACGAAGAAAGAGAATCCCAAGATATTGTAGTTGATGATGAATCTCAGAGTATAGAGTTGAAAGGAGAAGACCTCATTGCCACTGATTAATAGCCAAGGTATAGGAAGGAATACCCAACAGTACGTTTGTTCAAAGTGTAAAAAACTAACTCTATGGTAAACTTCCGTTCTCAGTATAAACTATTTGTTGCACTCGACAAAAAGAAGTGACAGAGGTAAAAAAAAAATAAAACAGAAAAAAAAACCACCAACCCTCACTGACACACCGACAGAGAGAGAGATAATCATTTGTCTCCTACGAACCAACTCCCCACTCATAGACAGTTATACGACCCCTGGCAAATGTCATCGATAGGCTATCCAGACGATTTTGAAAATAATAACCCATTTGCGGAACCTACCATTGCCGAGCACAGCAACGACACCACCACATCGGTGAATGACGAGAATGACGAGCCACCGATTCAGCCTCCACAATCCAGCGTGGGCGAAAACGACACCGAAGAAGAACAACAACAGCAACAAGAACAGAACCCGGACCTATTAACTGAAGAAGAATTGAAGAAATTACTCCCTGAACGATTCACAAAGAAATACAGCTTAAATATTCAATTGATTGGGATTGAAAAAAACAAACCAGGCAACCCAATACTCAAAATGAATGTCGAAGTGAAAGGATTACCACGGTTCAGACAGTCGATTTACAAAGAAGTGCGCCGAACTTACAATGAAGTGGTCAAGTTTAACAAGTACTTGACAGTAGCCAACTTGGAAGTGTTTGTGCCAGTCCTTCCAAGTTCCAGCACATCGTTTCCTACGGGTGGGGAAGACGAGAAGAAACAGCTTTTTAATTTATGGCAAGAGTGGTTGGATCGCATCACCGGCAACCCGATATTGATAAGGGACGAGGAGTTTGTTTACTTTGTGGAGAGCGATTTTGGGTATTCTGTGATCAACAGCAATAGGAAATCATCGGTGGCCAGTGGATTCATGAGGAAAACTTTAAAGCAATTGGCGGTTCCATATGATCCCTATGAAGAATTGGCGTCATTTAGACCGATCATCAAAGAGGCATACTTGATTTGCCAGAGATTGCATAAAGCTCTCGACAGAGACTCCAAAACAGAAAAGCAGCTTTCAATTCATATATTCGACATGGCCAACAAATTGAAAGTGTTGTCTGAGTTTGAGACGACCCACCCCGGTATGAAGAATATGTGGGAAAAGCTTGGGAAAGTTACCCAGAAGCAATCGGACTTGACCTTGGTTGATTCGATTAATGAAATGGCAACGGTGGGTGACGGAATTCAAACTTTGATAGACGATTTCTATGAAATCAAAGAAGCTTTGACTAATAGACATTTGATCATGAGAGAATTGATTCAAGCAGAGTCCAATGCAGCTACCAAGCATACGAGTGCCAATAGAATTAAGAGCAGATCTTCCTTGGACCCAATAAAAGTCGATGAAGCGTTGAGGTCACTCGAGTACGCTACCAAAGTACAGGAGTCGCTAAATTTACAAGTGAAGAGAATCTCTGGTGAAATGCTTTTTGAAAGAAAAGAGGTACTCGAGTACACAGAGAAAAAGTTTCAAAGATTAATGAAGACCTACACGTTGCACAAAGTGGACCACCATAGGAAAATATTGAAGAACTTGGAAAGTATTCGATTGGATGTGAGAAGTGTTGACGAGAAAGGTGGGTTGTCAAGACTTAACCGGGACAACTTGTCCAACTTGAAGCACAACTTGACCCAGTCCCAATCATCCCAGGGCGATTCTTGGTCGTCAAGGACATTTAGATCGTTGGAAAAGGAAGAGGAAGAAAATGAGAGCAGGAAACAAGATGAAAGTGTATTGCAAACGGATGCTGTCGACCCCAAGAATGCTGCTAGTTTGTTAGGCGTCGCCACATTTTAGGGTGTGGCGTTTACATAGTCTCTATTGATCGTAATAGATACGCGTGTGGTTTGTATTGATGTGCACACAGAAACAATGTCGCCGCGCCATCTTTCTTCTTTGCTCTCCTCAAGTGAATAATAGTAAACTTTTTTGTCCTTGTGATTAAGAGAAACCCTAGAAACAACCGCGTCAAGATATACAACCAATGATGGGTCTACCGCCCTTCACCAAAGAAGACATTGCGAATACCTTGCGCTTGTTGAAGCTGTTGAGAGTAGCGGATATAAAGCTTGTCCTCGGCTCCCTCCGAATGGACACCAAGTGCAACAAGAAGGAAGCCCAGGAGAACCTTCAGATCTACTTTGAACAGGGGATCGAGAAGAATGATAACATACGTCTTCATGCTTTGCGGTTCTTGATGCTCTGGCGGCTAAGGAAAAAGAACTCGACAGTCAATTATGGGTTTCCGACATACAGCATGGTTTACGACAGAATGAAAATGAAAGACGCAACCATTCTTAGTGAATATGCCAATCTAATGGTATCTGATGACGGCCAGATGGAAATACCACGTGAAGCACCTAGACTACCTTCGAAGGGCCGAATGCAAAAGAATGACTCGACCCCGATGCATGGAATACATGCAACGTTCAAAGAGAATCCGTTCTACAAGCTTGAATACCAACTCCAGTGCTCGCCACATCTAGTACTCGGTGTAGCTAAAGGGGAGAACGAAGAGCAACTAACATGTGTTGAAATTTTGTTTACGTTAACTCGAGAGGAGATGAAGCAACTTAGACATCCAGATTACTGGCTATATATGGTCTGCACGAACCATGGGCACCACGTACAGAAAAAACAAGCAAATGCCGACATTGATTATCCTTCCGATTCAAAGATATTCTTGAACCGAGAGCAAATGTACCGCCCATCGGACACGTTGCCGGTTGATCTCACGGCGTCGGTATTGCCGTACCCCAAATCCAACCACTTGACAATTGAGTATAGTCTTAAGTCCGATCCATTGATGTATTTCATGCACTTTTTCATTGCAAGAAAGATCCCAGCCGAAGACATCCTTGATCAAGTGCTCGCCAAACCTCCCATACAGAAACAGACCACAATTGCCAAGCACCGGGATGCATTTGATGGAATCATGTCCACCGATGCTCAGTATAGTTTGAATGATCCGATAAGTGGGAAGAGAATGAAGTATCCGGCGCAGGGCATGTTTTGTGATCATGTGACTTGTTTTGATGCTGCTGACTATATCAAATATTTGCTGGAACATACTTATGAACCTAATTGTTGCTGTTGCCTGAAAGGGGTGGTTATTGAAGAGCTACGACTAGTTCAATTTTTCCAAGAGATAATTGAAAGCACTGATGAGAGTATCACTTCTGTGGCGGTCAATGCAGTGGGTGAATGGAGTTATGAGAAACATGAGGTTGTCGACTTGAGCGATGACGATACTGATGTGAGTGGTGTCACGAGCATGACTTATCCGCTTAAGTAAGAAGGTGCAGGTCGCAAGAAAAAGGTATACATTCCCGAGGAAGAAGCAGAAGAGGAGTAGGAGGAAGAGGAAGAAGTGCTAGAAGTTGGTGCTAGTGAACATGGAGAAGATTCTGAAGATGAGAGTGAGGAGATTGTTTCCCTTGATGGGTTCGAGGTTGAAGAACGCGAGCATAGCCAACTAGGCAATCAAGGGCTTGTACATGGCGGCGATGATGATGTGGATCAAGAGAGCGAGGAGGAAGAGGATGACAGACCTATTAATGTGGTCAACGACCGTAGTCGTCGGGCTCGAAAGAGAAGAAGACTTGTTTCTGAGCCACTGTCTCCATCTGAAATCATTGTTCTCAGTGAATCCCTATCGCCAGTCCAAGAACCGACTGCACCAAGAAGAGAGATTAGTATCCCAAGGAATCGACTTGCTCCGGCTCTGCCACATAGAGATCAAGAAATACCACAACCTATACGACAAGAAAGGCAGGAAGCAAGGCAGCCAGAAAGACAACCTCAAAGGGAACCAGAAAGACAACCAGAAAGACAACCACAGTCTCCGCCCCGGTCCCGTGCACCTTTGGAATCTGCTCATGAAAGTGAAAAACCAGCTGATAGTTTAAGGTCCGCAGTTTCAGGAAGCTCAAAGAGACAGTTGCCCTCATCAGCCAATAACCAGTTCCAATTGGTACATGATGCGAATGAAATCATTTCCCTACGTGAGAAAATTGCAGAATTAAACGAAGAAGTCCAGCTCAGTCATCGAAAGCATGAACTCGAAACGCGAGCAATGCAATTAGCTTACGATAGACAAGTGCACAGTCTTGAGAACGAGATAAAAGACATAAGGCTACAACAGAGAGAAAAGGAATTACTACGGAAGGAGCAAGAGATATACCAGAAGGAGCGGGAAATCCGTGAGTATCAGGAACAACTCAAAAGAAGGGAAGAAGCGCAAAGAATGATGGAAGCACAGCATGAGGACACCATACTTCACAACGAAATCAGTTTTGGTGCATCTCGCGAACCCTCACCAACTTACGGTAACGAGAAACGACAAATTGAAGACGTGAGCGATGCTGATCGATTCAAATATAATGATTCCTCAGGTACCTCTTTGGTCGTTCGAAATTCAGACACTGTCATGGAGCGTGCTCCAGGCACATTCAAAGAGCAGATTCAGAAAGAAATTTCAGTGGGTGAGAAGAAGAAGAGCAACAGATTTGCACAGTTGGCTTCAGAGTCGGCTAGGATTGAGAATGCCAAGCAAGCCACACTTCACGACTTTGATGAGAAGACTCAAAGCTTAGGTCCGGAAGTTGCCCAACAGTCAGAGTTTCGCCGTTTTATTTCAAGCAGAGCGACTACAAGAGCGGATCTTGTAAGGTACTATGACGCTAAGTCAAGAGTTGCCCTTTCAGAAGCAACAAGGGATCTTGAAGAATTGGAAGCCCGTATCAAAGACTTGACCAACACGAGGAGATACCCTCCAGCTACGCGAGACTTGGTTAAGGCACAACCCCATGATGCATTTTTTGAACCTCCATAACGGAGAATAGAAATGCTGGGCGGCCCACAACAAGCATTGATGGCACCACATAAGCAGGACAGGGAGAAGTGCAATGACAAACTAATAGGTTTTACAAACCCAGCTTTAATGTCAGCGAGACCAACCGCGCTAGACGCGGCCTTCAATACCAAAAGGCAGAAAGTCTCGAGTAACCCATTCCAGTTCCCGCCATTCGGGCATTAGAAACGATAGAAATCCTTTGAAACATGAGTGTGTGTTTATTAAATATATGTGTTTTTCTGTATGTATAAGTTTTCTTGTCTTCTTTTTTTTTTGGGTTTCCTCTTTTTATCTTTTCTCTTTTATTTAGCACTGTATCGTTTTGTATAATCTGTAAAGTAGCGAGCCTATCGGCGCTGCTCACATAGGACTTGGGCCCAAGTAATCCTCCTTTATACTTCCAATGGCGTAAATCTCATTAACATCCGTTCTCGTACCCACGATCTTCAATCTCACCCTCGATCCCTTCTCTATATGTTCGTCGTTGCTCGAATACGACGGAGGGTTAGCCGACGAGTTATATTTCATATCGGAAGGTATCAAATGCGTGCTGACAAACACCGACAAGGGTCCCACGTCAGCAAAGAAGCCCATTTTATTCACAGTGTTGACGACAGCATCGACAACCTCACCTTTAAACGGCTTCCACACCACGGCCCGGTACTTGACTTCAAATTCAGCCATCCCCGTGCTGGGAATGATTCGTCCCTTGCCGACGTCGATGTGCAGTGAGTCGAGCACGCAGACAATGTACCCGAATTGACCCGTGCAGGTGCCCTCCACGTCGCTTAATAGCTTGTCGCGCAAGTACTGGTCCATCTGCGGACCAAAGAAGGAAGGGTGTAATGTTAAGTTTAGGGATAAGTCTTTCAAGAAGAACATGGTCTGTGGGAGTTATGTAGTGAAAATGAAGTGAAAATGAAAAATGAAGTGAAATGAAATGAGTGGAGCTTCCTGATAATCCAATACCAAAAAGACTAATTATAATACAAGTAAATAGTAGTAATAAAAGTGTCCCGCAAATGACAAGAAGGAAGCAATGGGAAGTCGAATATGATGCAAATGTATAGTTCGTATATGTCCCCACCTTAATGAAAAAAAGGAATCAGTCTTTGGGCTTCGTTCCTTATATCAGCGATTTGTTTTTGGTTGAGAGTTTTGTTTGATGAAAAAAAAAAAACCGACAGCTGGGAAAACCGCACCGTAATTTTTCTCACCTGGCACACGACTCCCAACAAATAGAAAATTTTTCAGAACCCACCACACAGAAAACGAGAACCAACCACTATCAACCACAACCACCAGTCATGTCTCAGAGAATAGGTACCAGTGTCTCGGCGCTCACAAGAGTATGGCATCACGTTGACGTTGCCGCTGACGAGAGATCCATGGGTCGTTTAGCCTCGAGCATCGCGCACACGTTGATGGGCAAGCACAAGCCCACGTACTCAGCAAACAGGGACCACGGTGACTACGTGGTGGTGACGAACTGTGCCCATTTGAAGATCACGGGAAACAAATTGAAAGACAAGACGTACTGGAGCCACACCACGCGCCCGGGCTCCTTGAACCTCATCCCTATGGGAAGAATGATTGCTAATAAGGGCCACAATGAAGTCTTGAGAAGAGCCGTCAAGGGTATGATCCCAAAGAATAAACTAAGACTTCTTAGAATGGACAGACTTAAGATTTTCGACGGTGATGAACATCCATATAAGGATAACTTGATTGCGTTTGCTGATGAGCTTCCTGACATGAGACGCAAGGCTGCAGAATTGGAGACCAGGGAAAAGAGAAGAGCTGAACTTAGAGAACAGTACTTGGCTAGTCAAGACTAGATGGATGTATAACTTCGTGTAAATAGAATGCATAAATGAAAGGTATAATGATGTGTTTTTTTTGGTTCCAATCCGATATTGTTTTTATGTTTTATTAAAAGTACAAAGAATAGTATATAAAAGCTGTATAAGTTTGTTTGGGGGCGTTTCATTTATACACGTATGCTGACTCCTGATCTTTCCGTGTATAATCTTGGAGATATGTTCATGGCCATCAATTCTTGGAATAACAACTTGGCAGCATATGGAATGTGAATCTGGTAAATGTTGGTCTTGTTCTTGCATGAACGGCACTCAAACTGATTCTTCTTCAAGTTGGCAATCACCGACATCAAACCACACATTCCACACACGTGCACTCTGAAGGCATCTGAAGCCTCCATCAATCTCTCTTTCAAGAACCCAGCGGCACCATGGGCAATCATACAATCTCTCTCCATCTCTCCGAAACGCAAACCACCATCTCTAGATCTACCTTCCACAGGCTGTCTCGTCAACACCTGCACTGGGCCTCTGGCTCTGGCGTGGATCTTGTCGTCCACCATGTGTCTCAATCTTTGATAGTAAGTAGGACCAAAGAAAACTTGTGCCATCAACTTCTTACCGGTGTGCCCGTTGTACATGATCTCGAAACCTCTAGATTGATATCCATTGTCTCTCAACAACTTGGCAATAGCTTCAGCTGTGACATCAGTGAATGGAGAGGCGTCACCTTCGAAACCAGACAAGGAAGAAACCTTCGACAACAAACATTCAATCAAATGCGCGACTGTCATACGAGATGGAATGGCATGTGGGTTGATGATCAAATCTGGGACAATACCTTCGGCACTGAATGGCATATCTTCATGTCTATAAGTAACACCAATAGTACCCTTTTGACCGTGTCTAGAAGCGAACTTGTCACCAATTTGTGGCACTTTGGTGGTTCTCATTCTGACCTTGACGAATTTAGCACCGTCACCATTGGTGGTCAACAAGACTTGATCAACGATACCAGATTCCGTACTTCTCAATGGCGTAGAAGCATCTCTCTTGGAATGGTGAAGTGTTCTTTGACCCAATTCTTCTGTGTCGGCAGGTATTGGTGTGGTTTTACCAATAATTATATCTTCTCCACTGACTCTGATACCAGGGGCAATCAAACCATCTTCGTCCAACTTCTCATATGTACCGTGTTTCAACCTCAAAGTGTCGGATCTAGAAGGTTTTTCAAAAGTCTCAAGCAACTTCATACCCTGTCTCTTCTCCAAATCCATGTACGATCTGAAAAACAATGATCTGAACAAACCTCTATCAATTGATGATTGGTTCATAATCATAGAATCTTCTTGGTTATAACCAGAATAACATGCGATTGCCACAATGGCGTTTTGACCAGCTGGAAGCTCACGGAACTTCAAGTGCTCCATGGATCTGGTTGTTGCTAGTGGTTTTTGTGGATAGTACAAGATGTTTGCCATGGTGTCCATTCTGACAGAGTAATTCGTCAAGAACACACCCATAGCTTGCTTACCCATCGCAGATTGATACGTGTTACGTGGGGATTGGTTGTGATCTGGGAATGGAATAATGGATGCAGCAACACCTAAAATCATCGATGGGTGGATCTCACAATGCGTGTATGTGTGAGTATTACTACTTGTAGTTGGCTTGATTCTCTTTGCTGGATCCAATTCCTGTTGTTGTAATTGCAACTCTTGCTGTTCAGATTCGGTCATGGCACTCTTGGATGCCTTGACATCGTCAGGACTCATGGCAATCATTATAGTTTCTTCTTCTTCGGCATCAACGTACTCGACAATACCGTCACGCACCAACGATGACCATTTGTATTTTCTAGATTCGGCTTCTTCCTCGTCGTCTTCATCGTCATCCATATCTTCGGCGGACAACTGTCTTACGTGCTCTTTGGTGATCATCAAGTCACCTTTAGTTGGAGAATCTTCCTTGTCATCCACAATGAAAAGCGGACGGTACACACGACCAGCATCGGTGAAGATTTTGAATTCTTTTTCTCTAATATCTCTGATGATGGACACCTCTGGAGAAATATCGCCACTTCTTCTAAGATCACGCACATAGTCAACTAACTGAGCTGGATCTCTGTGAACACCAACCCAAACACCATTCACGAAAACTCTAGTAGAATCTGGTGCATTGGATGGCACGTAATCTTCCAAGACTTCCAAACCGAAATCTCTCAAGAATCCCAAAATTGGCTCCGAAGAAGTACCAACGGAAATACACGTCATCAAAGACAAGTTCTTGACCAAACCACACGCTTGACCTTCTGGAGTCTCTGCAGGGCAGACCAATCCCCAATGGGTGTTGTGCAACTGTCTTGGTTTGGCAATCTTACCATCTCTACCAATAGGCGTATTTGTTCTTCTTAAATGCGACAATGTGGAAGAATAAGTATAACGGTTCAACACTTGGGAGACACCAGCTCTGGAACTCATGGCTTTTCTTTGTTCACCCCAGTTACCGGTAGCCAAGGAGTATCTCAATCCATCAGTGATGGTTTGTGATTTGACAGCCAACGTAAGGTTAAAATCACTGTCGTTTTCCACACATCTTTGCATGTAGTTGTAAATATCCTTGGTCAACTTCTTGAACAAAATACGGAACAAACCCGCCAACAAAGGACCAGCCAAGTCCAATCTCTTTTTACCGAAATGATCTCTGTCGTCGGGTTCTTTTCTTTCCAATGCACACAACAATAATCTGTTGACCATGTAACCCAAGAAGAAAGCCTTTCTGGTTTCGAAACCTTCTTCTTGTGTGATGTTTGGTAATAATTCCTTTTGGAGGATATCCTTGGCGTATTGAATACGCTTCTCTCTTCTGATACCCAAAACACCTCTTCTACCGATGAAATCAAGGGCGACTTCTCTTTCTTGAATAACGAAACCCTCTTCAACACAAGGCTTCAACATCTCCAACATTTGCCAATCGTTGGCATCGTAACAAATGTGTTCCAAAATATCACCATCTGGAACAACACCCAAAGCTCTAAACACAATCACAATAGGAATATCCTCCTTGATGTATGGCAAAGTAGCCTTGATCGTTCTTCCAGCAACACCCTTTTCGTCTCTCCCGTACAACTTGATCTGCATAGAAGAAATCAATCTGGAACCCTTTTCAAGGGCTGATCTGATCTCAGCAACGTGGGAAATAGGCGATGGCGCAGCCTTCTTGAAAACTTGGACAATGTTGGCCGCACTTCTTTCTTGGGCAATCAAGACCTTCTCAGACCCGTTAATAACGAAATACCCACCCATATCATAAGGACATTCCTTCAACTCATAAAACTCGTGCTCGGCTAAGCCGTTCAACATACAGAACTTGGATCTCAACATAATAGGCACTTTACCCAAGAAAACTTTACTTTCTGGTCCCTCTTTGTCATCAACGTCCACTTCCTGCCAGTCCAACTCGTTATCCTTTCTCTTGTTATCGTCGGATTCAAACTTCTTCTTTGTCATATCAACATACAAGGGCGATGAGTAAGTCAAGTTACGAAGTCTGGCTTCCTGGGGGAACACGGCGTGCGTGGTACCGTCACCTTCCGTCTGGGACGTCTTCGAGATATAGATCTTCCCAAACACAATCTCGTAACGCTTATTCTTGTAATCCTCCTCCGACGTGTGCTGTGCCGGTTGGTCCAAAATCAAATGGGAGTCCTCCCAGACCAACTCCTGGATACTGGTTTCAACAAACTCATTGAAAGAGTCAATCTGTTGTGAGACCAACCCCTTTTCCTGGAAGAACGACGAGATAACTGTCCAACAATCTTCCTGTGTGATCGTCTCGCTCTCATCGTATCCATATGGATCAGCCATAGATTCGTCAGCGGACATGGTGATGATTAGTCAAGTGTATGGGGTAGTAGTTGTCGCTGCTGTTATCGTCGAATGGCAAAAAACAGGTGTCTTGGGTTGTTCTCTGTCATGGTATTTTTTTTTGCTTTTCTCTCTCTCGTTGTGTTTTTGTAAAGAAAGTAAATTTTTCAACGAGCGAGAGATTTCTCCAGCCAAAGCACACGACCAGCCAATCTGGTTTACTTGAAAATTTTTTCTACCACCAATCTCTCCCTCAAAACCCACAACCATACCAACAACCTCCGCCATCGATCCCCCACCATGGAGTCCAGTAGCCGCTCTGTTGTGAGTTCCATGATGAAGGCCCTCACGAGATCCTTACACTACAAGCCTTTACTGCCATCCAAGTACCCACAAGTCAACGTCAAGGACCTTGAATTGCACCCAAAAAAGAACAAGGACAGAAAACAAAGAGAGCCAATCATTGCCCAATCGAGTACCGAGACCTTGTTCCCAAGTGCCGAGTTAGCAAAGATGTACATCGAAGCAGGCAAGCCCGTGCCTCGTCGATTCCGCGACAGGATGACCCCGGACAGAGCCCGCGAGCAGTTCCAAGAGTTCCAGGAGAAGTTGGAGTCCGAAGAACCACACTTCACCATTGGTGGAAACAAGGTCTATTTCCCCCAGGGTAGAATCTGTTTGTTGCGTCCCAACGCGAAGCACACGCCGTACCAGGCCAAGTTCTTGGTGCCTAAGTCGATGAACAGAATGGACTTGAGAGATTACTTGTGGCATATATACGGCTTGAGAGCGTTGAACGTGACGGTGCAGTTGCAGCCTGCTAAGTGGAAAAGAGGTCCTATGGATAATGGTCGTTACAGAGGTCCGCAACTCAAGAAGATGACGGTGGATATGGCGGAACCGTTCGTGTGGCCGGATGTTGACCAGGCTTCAGTTGAACGTGCTGAGTCGAGAAGACTGAGTGCCATGGAAATCGTGGACCATAATACTGCTGTGGGTTCGGATGTTAAGAAACCACTTACTGCTCATGATGGCTTGTACGTTGAGAAGGTTGTTCCTCAGAAACTCATTCCTCATCAAGTTTCTCGTACTGCACGCAAGGAGATTAGGGAGTACAAGAAGCTTCTTGGTACCAAGGATAACAGACAACTGCTTGCACAATTCTTGGGGTTGTAAGAGTAAGTGTGGAATTCCCTTCATGTAAATAGAAGTTTCCCTAGTTGCGTACACCAAGAATAGATATGTGTGTATATATAAACGAACAAGAACAGAACAAGACCAAAATGTAAGCTATTCAGAACAATAAACCCGACAAATAATAAAATAATGATAATAACGATAAAAAAAACATAATAAACATCTCTAATAACCAACTAGACAGTAAATAACAGGTAAAGACCGAACTAAAAAAAAAACACAAACCATTTGAAAGTACCCAGCACCTTATAAGGAAATCACCAGAAGAAGCCTCTTCTCTTGGTAACTTGAGCGTTTGGATCATCAGTACCATCCACAACATCAAACTCCTCGTTCGACTTACCCTCGTTGATGTCCTTAGCTGCTGCAGGGCCAGCAGTTTGTTCATCCTCTGGGGTAGCTGGAGCAGCACCGGTGCCTGTCCACTTGTTCTTCATGTTCATAACCATGACAAACGAGTCAAGAACATTGGAGTAGTCGCTAGCAACGCTGCTTGTTTCAGAAGGTGATCCCGTGGTGGCATCCTTGTTGAAGAAAGACTGTAAGCCGCTAACCGACAGCAAAATATCAACAGGATTGTTGGAGTACTTCTTGATGGTTTCCATATGTTGTTCTATCCATGGCTTCACGTAGCTAAAGTAAATCAACCCAGCACCGTTGGAAGTAAACTTCTTCCACTCAACAGTGTTGTCAAAAGTGGAGTTGGCGTCAACCTCCTTCTGGATCGAAATCATGGGCACAATCAACCAGATATTGAATCCCAATCTAAGGAACGAGTATCCCGGGACGATGTACTTCAAAAACAAGATGTTTTCAAACAATGAAACGATGGCGATGACAATCCAGTAGATGAACCATTTTTGAATAGAGATCAAATGTATTTGTAATGCTCTTTCGTCATTCTCGTCAATTTTGGAATCTTTGCCCGGCTCAGATTTGTAAAAGTAGTTCAATGGCACCGTGATGCCAGCAATCTTCAAGTTCTGGGACGCAATGGAGTTACTAACCCTGGTGTAGTCTTCAAAGGCTCTGCATGAGGCAACCACTGGGTATACGACAGCAACTAAGACGCTGATAGTTTAGTTAGTATACTTCACCATGGGGTAAAAAAAGGAAAAAAAGATATAGTATAAACCATGTGGGGTATATCCAATGGTTTATATAAGATGGGCTGATGGCAAGAGTGAGTGGGTGGGTGCAAGACATACCTTAATGTTGATATGAATCCCATAGTCTGGTAAGTCTCTCTTGTAGGGATGAGGAGGAGGAGGAGCTGTTGAGTTATGGAAGAATCAAAACGTGATAGTGATGTTGATGGAGAAGGAACAACAATAATGTGGCAAAATAATAAAAAAAAGGTTATGTCGTTATCACTAGTTAACTTACTCCAATGGGTGTAGTACAGTGGGTATGGCTCTCTTAATAAATTATTAGCAAGGGGTAATCACGCCTACACAAAAAAAAATGCAATGACGAAGAAACAATGGTAGTGTACACGGCTACAAAAACAACCCCGGTTGATAACAACCGATAAGATATACACCTACCACTTCAATAGGAATATATATACCAGATTAATCACAGTGTCTAAATCAAATAAATAAATACAAACTATACATCGTCTCTCTCTCTCTCTCTCTATAAGAGGTCACGCTTCTTCAATTGTTCAACATTCCAGTTCCATGTCTCCTCTGCGTACTCAGGGTTAGAAGCAATGCCACTTGGCTTATCAACACTTCCACCAGTAGTAAGATAATCGCCATTCTCGTACAAGGTCAAAGTAGGGTCCAACGCAGCTCTCAAAGAAGCCAACGACCCTTCTTCAACAGTGACACCAATTGTCTTATCAGCAACGGCAAAAAGTCCAGTAGCAGCGTATCCGATAACTGGCAAGTTCTTCCAGTAATTGTACAACTCTGTACCAATGACAACACCAGGATGAACCGACAAACTCAAGATGTTTGGGTACTTGATCGCCAATTCTTTGGCGAACTGGATCTGGGCAGTTTTTGCAAGACCGTATCTGACCCACGTGAACACACTGTCCGGGAACTTGTTCAACTTGTTGTTGGCAGGACTGATATGAGTCACTTCAAAGTTGTGTCCCACGGAGGCCAAATTGACTATTCTTGGGGTGACTCCGCCCCTGGCGGCGTTTTCCAAGAATGGAATCAACTTCAAAGTCAACAAAAAGTGGCCAACGAAGTTCACCTGGTACTGGATCTCGTAGTCGTCTTTGGTGACCTCAAATGGAACACCCATCAACCCAGCATTGTTGATCAAGATATCCAAGGACTTCTCCTTCTGTGAGAACTCCTCCACGGCTTTACCAACGGTGCTCAAATCCGTCAAGTCCAAGTGAATGTACGACAACTCTCCAGGGGTGCTGGTTCCCCTCTTGACGGCTTCCGCCTTGATGTCGTCAATGGCTTTCAAAACCTTGGATTCGGTTCTTCCTGCCAAGTAGACAACATACCCGTGCTGGTACAAGTGGAGGGCAGTGAACCAACCAATACCTGAGTTACCTCCAGTAAGGAAGACCACTTTTCTCTGGTCCTTTGGGATGACGGCTGGTGCCGTGGCTGGGTTGTAGAACTTGCTTTTGTCAACGAATGGCATGGTCGATTGGTTAGGTAAGGCAGAAGAGGGAGTGTTTCCACAGTGTTGGTCGTGGCGCTTTCTCTCTTTTGGTTGTGGCCACCTAGTAGCAACAGTTTTTTTTCACGTGCGGAGGCAAACCCCCAATCTGAAGCAACGCCAGAAAAAGAAGGGTGTTGCACGCAACTGGTTAGAGTTCAGGCCACGAGTTCTCAAAAAGCAGGCCATCTTTCACTGCCTTGAAGTCTAACCTCGGTTGATGCGAAGTGGCTGATGATTACAGGTTAAGTCCGTTTGGGGGCTATCATCTTGTAATATCTGGCCTGATTACAACTCGTTGATCCTTTGACACCTGTAAAGATATCGTGATAATGGGTATGGAAAAAGTAACACCACTTTTCTTGCAGTTTCCTTGGTTGCCGTTGGTGTTTGTCACAGGATCTGCTAGTTTAGGCTACAAGCTGACTACGTCAATTATTAAGAAGAATAATCAGAGATTGAGAAACTCCGAGCGGTTGTGTTTTTAAGGGTGTCACGGGTACAACTGTGGATATATCCTGGCCAAACCCTGGTGATACACGGAAAAGGAGAGAGGTCCCGGCGGTTGATAAGATTCTTGCCACCAGAAAAATAAAAGAGTGTGGGTAGCAGAGTGGGGATGACGGAGTTGCATTTGTGCATTGTTCCTGTTTTTACGATAAGAGAGAAAAAGAGAACGGAATTTTTGCAATAAAAGAAGGACCACAAAACTGTTGGTACCACCACCACAATTATTCACGGAGAACACAAGTCATGTAAATTCTTGTTGACGTAGTGAATAGGGGGGAAAGAAGAAACCAAAGAATGGTATGGAAGAGCTACATAATAACTGTGGTGGTCTATGATTGCTTTCTCTTTGGTTCGTTCTCACTCGCGCTTTGAATATTGGAGAAATTTTTCACAGTGAGAGAGGGGATCTGTGAGAGCCAGAGTTGCAGGGCTTTGAAAGGAACGTATCCACTTGTTGCTTATCGATCTGTGGTATCTCACCCCTATTCTGCACATCGATGGTTGTTAGGTTGTCCTCTACCGTACTAGTTATTCCCCCAAGTGGAAAATTTCATTGTCGAGTTATGGCACAGTTCCCCAATACCACTCTCAGAATGCAAATGAAACTAAGAGAAGGAGGAGAAGATTTGAAGAACAATGAAGGGAAAAGGTTATGAATAATTTAGACTTCGGTAGTATACTTTGTCTTTATTTTTTCTACTGTTACTTTCACATACTTTGATGTGTAATTCCCCTCTTACCATTTTCTTTTCCCTTTCTATTCAGCCATTTGTTCACCCTACATCTCCAACCAATGACTAATGGCAAGAACCAGAGGCAGAACCATTTATTTAATAATCTCTACATATTCATTTAACCCACTTTCTATTTTGTTCCCACAATCCAACATATTCACAATGTTACGTCATGCGTTTTATCCCTAACCCGCAATTCTTTTTCTCTTGATGTTGCTGGGAGAGGACGACCCGAATATTGAAAGGCTTTCGCTGTGAGATAGTTGTAGATGGTGTTTCATAGCCCGAGCAAAAAAAAAAAAGACTAAAAACAACAAAGACAGATGAGAATCTAGAATTGGGCTTGGGCTTGGGCGTGGGTCCGGATATCTCGTTGCCACCGTGGGTCCCATTACTGCAGGCTCTACCAGGAAAAAATCAACGGAGTTTTTTAGTCTTTTTTCTCTGTTTGGTTGCAGGAGAACAGAGATAGGCCCGGGTGGGAAGGTGTAACAGTTAGGAGGCGGGACAAAACAAATGACAAAGGATAAGCAGCAGGTATGGCATTTGATTTGAAGCAAAACAACCCTCTGTATTGTTGATTATGCAGTTAGAGATAAATTCTTGTTGTGTGTGCAGGTGTGTGTGTTTGTCTAATGTTTTTCTCCACATGGGTTATTGCTTCCAATAGTGAGTGTGGGTGTGGGTGGGTTGATCTTGCTTATCAGTAGATTCTTTGGGCTATGCACCACAAAACCATCTACTCCGAAAAGTGGGTTAACCACACAGACGTAATGTGCACTTTTTAGTACACGTGTGCACTACCCGCAGGAGACAAAAGAAAAGCAAATTTTTCAAAGGAGCAAGACAAAAGATCACCTAATCTAACATTCGCCCTCTCACAGCACTCTCCCCTCTGTATAAATATCCACTGATATCTCCTCCTCCTCCTCCTCCCCAGAATCATCCACTTTTTTTGGAAGATTTAATTATTATTCCATTTTATCTTATCTTTAACTCAAATCCAAACCAATACCAATTAGATAACAACTTATTCCCCTTTTGTTACTTACACCCATCATATATATATTCACTATACTTAACACACTCACACCCAATAGCTAACTTACCCCATATTTATCTCATCACACACACACACACACACCTTTATACACTACACAATGTCATTGAAAGCTTTAGGATTAAACGCAACCAAGAGTCTCTTTGCTAAACAGGCCGAATTAACTCGACCAGTCCAATCCGTGCTCAACTTTAAGAAACACGCAGATGAATCCGTCAGCCAGGTGTTGACCAGATCAGACAAGGAGTTGGGCGGATACTCAACCGTCAATTTTGACATTGATCCACAGGACAGATGCGGCCACTTCCATGGCACGTTGAGCTTAGACTTGCCGAAAGACAACCCGGAGGTGACTAGATCGGGCTACGCCATGTTTAGAACTAAGGACCAGAAGGACTCGTGGCTCTTTGGCGACTCCTACTGGGACTGGACCAACTATTCGTCTTTGGTTTTGCGGGTCAAAGGTGATAGAAGAAAGTACTTGGTCAACATTCAAGCTAACACTCCGTTGGTTACTGATTTGTTCCAACACAGATTATTCTTGCACCACCCGGGCCAGTGGGAGACTGTGGTTATCCCATTGGACGACTTTGTCATGACCAACTGGGGCGTCATCCAAGACGGTAGTGAATTGAACAAGGCTGAAGTTAAGTCTGTTGGTATTGGTTTGTTGGATAAACAATACGGTCCTTTCTCGTTGAAGATTGACTGGATCAAGGTCATGACGGGTGCTGAAGTTGCCAAGGTCGCCAAAAAGTCAAGATTGGAAAGGTTGACCATCTCCAACGATGGCGAGATTGAAGAGACTGGTGGTGCCATGTTTGGTGGACCAAAGAAACTCATTTAGATAAAGTTTTATTACACATATGGTAAGAGCAAAGAAACATTTTGACGGGGGAGTTCTTATTAGAAACTTTTTGAAGAAATACGAAACAGATTTCCTAGGTAGGCTGAGGTTGGTTACTTTACTTTTTTATTTCGTTCCAGCTCGATTTTCTGTTAAAGCTAGTTGCTTATTTTCTTACATTGGAGTTTATTAAACCGGGGGTTGTTTGTTGATTTTAAAAATCCTCCCTACCTGAAACTGTTGGAATTCATTCAGAAACAAGGAAAACAACAAAAAAGAGCAAAAAAAAGGTTGAAAATAAAAGAAGGCAGCAGATGATGACTTGTGGATATTCGATATCTGGTTATATTGTGTATTCACAGTGTATAGGATGAAGCATTTGAATATACCATCGTTTGTAAAGAAATGCGGTTGTGGTTGCAAAGAAGTTGTTTGGTGAGTGTGTCGCACTTTAGGGTTGTAGCCCTAATCTCTGACCTTCACCGAAAAAAAAAAAACTGTTTCTCACAGACAACCAAAACCCTTCCCCTTCCCTTCTCACGCGAACTATAAAAAAATCCTCTTCAGACAAAAATTTTTCACCATCCATTTCCCTTCTTTTCTTTTTTACCACACATCACAAATCACCGAAAATGGCAAGAGGCCCGTATGTTCTTCACCATATCTATCTTCATTCGAAGAGAGTATTGGTTGTGAGACAATGGAGTACACCAACGAGTCTTCTCGTTGGGCTGGGAAACATTGAAATTAAACCCATGGACTCTTAGAGTCCATGGTATACCAGTTGAGAAATCAACTTGGAAGGGAGCCTTGTCGTGATTCATGTGTTTTGGATAAGTTTAAAAAGACATGAGATGTTCCCTCGGGAACGACCTTCTTGTCTTTACTTGTTTGAACGATTGAATTTGCGACGTAGACTCAGCACCTTCCCCTCTCACAACCAACCTCTCTGAAACTTTGTGAACAATGACACTAACTAATTTTTAACAGAAAGAAACACTTGAAGAGATTAGCAGCTCCATCCCACTGGATGTTGGACAAATTGTCCGGTACTTATGCTCCAAGACCATCCGCTGGTCCACACAAGTTGAGAGAATCTTTGCCATTGGTTGTCTTCTTGAGAAACAGATTGAAGTACGCTTTGAACGGTAGAGAAGTCAAGGCCATCATGATGCAACAACACGTTCAAGTTGACGGTAAGGTCAGAACCGACTCTACTTACCCAGCTGGTTTCATGGATGTCATCACCTTGGAAGCCACCAACGAACACTTCAGATTGGTCTACGACGTCAAGGGTAGATTTGCTGTCCACAGAATCTCCGCTGAAGAAGCTTCCTACAAGTTGGGCAAGGTCAAGAAGGTTGCCTTGGGTAAGAAGGGTGTTCCTTACGTTGTCACCCACGACGGTAGAACCCTCAGATACCCAGACCCATTGATCAGAGCCAACGACACTGTCAAGATTGACTTGGCCACTGGTAAGATTGACGACTTCATCAAGTTTGACACTGGTAGATTAGTTATGGTCACTGGTGGTAGAAACTTGGGTAGAGTTGGTGTCATTGTCCACAGAGAAAAGCACGAGGGAGGTTTCGACTTGGTCCACATCAAGGACGCTTTGGAAAACACCTTCGTTACCAGATTGTCTAACGTTTTCGTTATTGGTACCGAAGCTGGTAAGCCATGGGTCTCCTTGCCAAAGGGTAAGGGTATCAAGTTGTCTATTTCTGAAGAAAGAGACAGAAGAAGAGCTCAACAAGGTTTGTAAATGTGCAATTAAGTTTTAAAGCATTCTTATTTCCATGTATAGTTCTTTGTAGAAAAAAAAGTTACTTTTTTCTTTTTTAATTTAGTTTTAACGGTTTATAATGTATTTTTATTTGGGTGCAAATAGTTTTACATGTGTAGAAGAAGAAGAGTCGCAGACAATAGGGATAGGAAGAAACGTGGGTTGATATTGCGTATGACGTAGGACATTGTGTGGTTTCGGAGTCGGTATTTGTTTTGGTGAGAAGTGGGCGTGTGGGCGTGTGGGCGTGTGGGCGTGCTTGCCCAGCGTGAATGGAACTTCTGGAATCCTTACGCCCAATCCATCGTGATCCAACATTTTTCCGGTCGTCGATTTCAATACAACCTCATACACTCACAGCAACTTTTCTTCCCTATCCTATCCTATTCTACCACTAATTACAAAACCAATTGTAATTACCATCACTTAGAAGAGCACATCATCATCATCATCTCCCACTTGTGTTCATTACACCAACATCCTTCTTTTCCAGTTCGTTATTACCACCACACAGATTGATATTCTTATACACACGTTTTTCCTATAGACCATGACATCCAGATATAGAGTCGAATACGCCTTGAAGAGCCACCGTCGAGACGAATTCATCGAATGGATTAAAGGTTTACTAGCCACGCCGTTTGTTCTCCACGCAGACGACTCCCATGCCGACGCCCAGCTCGTTGCCGAGGACTGCCAGAAGCGGTACTACGAGATCTTCAAGGACGTGGAGATGCTCGTTGAGCAGACGATTTTCTTTGACCAGTTGAACGAGGAGCCCGGGCGCAGGGAGACGCTCAGCCGGTTGCGCAAGTTGGTTCCGTCCATCGGGCGCTTCTTCACGCCGTTGCCCCTCGCCGATGCGTTCTTGTTGGAGGACGACCGCAGGGCGATCTCTAAGAGACGCTTGGTGAGTCCGTCGTTCAATGACGTGCGGATGATCTTGAACACGGCGCAGATCTTGGCGTTGACGAGTATCTACAAGGAGAATAAGGCCGCGAGGTTGAAGTTGGTCACGTTTGATGGGGACGTCACGTTGTATGATGACGGGAAGTCGTTGGATGAGAATAGCTCGGTTGTGAAAAGGTTGATCAAGTTGTTGAGCTTGGGGTTGTATGTTGGGGTGGTGACCGCCGCTGGGTATCCGAAACAAAGCGGCGCTGAGAAGTACTATGAGAGGTTCAGAGGGTTGATTGATTATTTGAACAGCGAGAACTGTACTTTGAAGACCCACCAGAAGGAAAACTTCCTTGTCATGGGAGCTGAGTCAAACTATCTCTTCCGCTACAATAACGAAATGAAAGGATTGAAGTATATTGACGGCGACGAATGGTTCTTGCCACAGGTGCGCAACTGGAACCCCAGCAAGATCAACTACATCATGGACACCCTCCACAAGCACCTCGTATATTTACGCAGCAACTTTAACTTGGAGGACACCACGACCATCATCAAGAAGGAGCGATCCGTGGGGATCATTCCTAACCCAGGCTGCAAGATTCTTCGTGAACAGCTCGAAGAAATGGTCTTGTCGTGCTCCGCCAAGCTCAACACCATCCTCGTCGCATCCAGGAACTACGCCACGTCCACCGAGGCCCTCTGCGAGTCCAACGAGATCAAAGTCTGTGCGTTCAACGGCGGGTCCGACGTCTGGGTCGACATTGGTGACAAAGCACTCGGTGTCGAATCCTTGCAGAAGTACATATGTCACGACGAAACCCTTGATGTGTGCCCCATCACCAAGTCAGAGAGCTTGCACATCGGTGACCAGTTTGCTAGTTTGGGCGCAAATGACTTCAAAGCTAGGTTGAGCGCATGCACGGTGTGGATCGCCAACCCTAGGGAAACCGTGGCTATTTTAGATGATTTGATTGATTTCATAGAAAGTTGAGTGTTCATGTTATACGTATAAATTTGTAAAGAATAAACGTTTTCTAATGTCATAGATAACCACACCCAGAGACGGGAGGAAAGGTTGGAAAGTTGGCAGGAGAGCTACCAGTTGTGATGTGGTCGGGGGTTTCTAGCTAAATGTGGTTCAGAAACTTGGCTAGTGGAAGAGTAGTATATTTGGTGTGTTTAGATTGAGTTTGTTTGAAGAATGTTGGGATTTCACTTTCGTGTGATGCAAAAGAATTTCGTTGATAATTTGCAACAGAATGAGAGTAAAAGGCACATGGGGGAAGAACTTACGTTAAGTTTCGTTTCGAGCCACGGTATTTGCTTACACTCTTAGGCAGGCCAAAGAGACCTTGATGAGAAAGAGGAGGACCAAGAAGGACTGTCTGATGTGTAATCAATAGACAATGTTTAATGATGGTTTATAGTCGAGAACGTTCTGGAAATCACAAAAACGCCAGACTCACAAATTTCGAAAGAAACATGTTTGTCTGGTTCGTCCATGCAGGTTCATTCAACGCCATTCATTCACGCTGACATCATCAACAACAACAATAGCGACGCGTGATGAATCCACCAGCAGCAAAAAACTATAAAAGGAGGATGATTCTCTAACACCTTCAATTCCTGAACTTTCTTCCTTTTTTCTTTCTTTCTACAAGCAATATTCTCCTACTTTCCCAGAGGTAAGTTTATTGAGGTTTCGTCACTGTATACGATTTAATGACCATGTGATTTACTAACTACCTGTACCCACATATCTAGCAACTTGAAACTAATATATATCTTAATCTATCGTTTTACATTCGTCATATGACCAATTGACTGTAGTTTCTTCCTGGGGCCACAATTCTCTTATCGCTTACTGGTGGTGATGATGGTTTAATTCGCCACGACGCACGACTCTAACCGATTTTCATTGGTGAGAATCGTCTCCAGTGTATAAATAGCGAGCGAGACTAGCTGTCGAAAATTTCGACACCATTAACTACTTGTTCGTCACTTTTTGAGTAACCTAAATTTTTCAGTGCAAAGAAGTGTGTGATGAACTACTTTCCGCTACTAACCAAGTATCTATTCATTCTAGCTCATTTATTTAATATACATCCCTTATTGTTTTATTTTGAAATGTTTATGAGTGTAGCGCCGATGACCCGAGGAGTCTTGGGGTGAGAGCGAGGAATCTCTCGAACCCTCAAAAAAATAAAAAAAATGAACCACCACTTTCTTCAAGAAAGTTGAAAGGGGGTGTAAAATGCCTTGCTACCATTCTTTTAGCTTTGGATAACTATTGAAGAGTGATTCTTCTGAGGTTAATGAAGGGGAATGATCAATTCCTGTCATACTAACTATTCCACACCATCTAGCTCGTCGATTTAATATACACTATATCTTGTTTTCTTGTTTTAATTAATCACTGTAGACACGAAACTTTCATCCATGCTACATCATATCCTCTTTCCGTCAACTAAATACTGTGTAATCCCTCCTCTACGGTGTGCACAAACCCATACGATGTTTCCTCTCTAGGGTTGATTTTTGAGTATCTGCGCACGACTGAAAAGTTCAGGGTTTGAGGGGTCCAGCTGTCAACTGAGACAACCCAACCACCCACACTCACCGTTTCCAATCCTCACAATTTTTTTCTTGCATTACTTCCCTTCACTTCTTTTCTTTTCTTTTCTTTTCTTCTTTCATATCATATCATATCATATTGTATTGTATTATTCAAATTTTCAAATTGTGTAGCGTACTAGAATCTGTCGAGTAAGTGGATTAATCACAACACAGGCCCTTTCATTCGTCAATTCCTGATGGGGGGTACCAGGAAATTCTTGGTATCTTCCGTGCTGGTTATTGGTGAATTTTTCACGGTGTGCACGACGTATACTTGAATCATGAGTATTTAAACGTCGCGCATTCCTCCATCTCACACTTCATTTCTTTTTTCTAGAACTCCAACCCAAGTATACTCGAAGGGCGTCTCTCGTGTGTTTTAATGAAGACAACAACATCGTCGTGATTGCGCTCTTTATACATTCTAACAATCCATTCAATTCTAGCATTCTTGTATTACTATTTTCAAATGCACACTATCTTTATCGTTTTATCCAACAATTATCCCTCCCACTACTGTAGCATCATTGGCAAGCCGTACATGATCGGCGCAGACCCGTTCAAGTTCTTCAACGTGCACATACACCTACTCTTCACCACCGCATCACTGAACCGCTCTCGTGCGGTGTCAATCAACCCCCATTTCTCGAACACCGAGATCGTGAACGCATCGATGTCTTTATCGGTGATGTCCCATAGGTTAACCAACGTCAACGGCGTGCCGCAGCTCAACCAATTATACACGTTCCCCAGCGGCTCAAACTCCCCGTTGTCGTCCAATTTCCCTGAGGAGCACCCAAGGAGGAGACTAGGCGGGAGGCGGTGGCGCTGGGAGTCCGCGCACGCTTTGAACAAGGACGACACCTTGACGTACTGGTCACACCCGCCGTGTCCGATGTACACGAACAAGTTGCTGTCGAGGATCTCAGATACGATGCTGTCTTCGTTTGGGCGGTGGCCGATCACGCCGTGCCAGAGCGTGTTGGTTGCGAAATGACCCCGGAAGCGATCCTCTGTGCGTTTGAGATCCCCGCCGGGGTTGATGAGGTAGTACAAGTCCCGCTTGTCGATCTTGGAGGAGACACCGGGGGACTTCAATGTGTTGAGGAGCATGGTTACTGACGGCATTCTGGAGACGGATTTGGATCGGAGACAAGCGAGGGATTCCCAGGGAAAGAAGGAACATTTGGAACTGGGGACGAGGACGATGTGTTGGTGTGGTTGTTTGAACTTCAATCCTTTGTATTTCTCCATTAATGACTTGAAAAGATCATGAAACTTGTCTTGCTTTATGGATGTGATATGCTCTCCATGGAAAGATAATGCATTGATAAAGTACCGTAATAAATCATCAACTGACTCACGATCATACTCATCAATCCCAAACACACAGCTCATCACACCATCATCAAACGCCAATGGTTTGGAACACGTCAAGCACGAACTCAACACTTTCATGAAATCCAGCTTGAACTTAACAAACACATTGTCGTGGCTATAGTTGTTGAAAACACCAGCAAACCCACCAATCCAATACTGCTGTACGTGGTCGAATATGTCCTGGAGTTCGTAGTCGAGCGTGAATCGCGACTTCCACCACCTCTTGCGATCTTCAACAGTGACAATCTTGGAAGTAGTCGCTTTCTTAGTCGACATGTTGCTGTCGGCAATGATACTCTCCAAGTCGTGCTTCATGCTGGAGAAATCCATCGGCGTGATTCCTTGCTGTTTGAATCGGGTCAATGGGAGTCGGATGAAACTTGCACTGGACCCTTTCGTCATTCGTGAAACAAGCAAGTCTCCAGTGTGTTGACAGACGTCTAGTGTGATGACCACCCAGCTTGCAGGCAAGTTAATCAGCAAGTCAACGTTGAAATCAAGCATGTTTGATGGTGTGTCCTCGGGGATGTCAAATGGTAGCAAGTCTTTCTTGCTGCTGTGCTTCATAAGTTTGTGCTCGTTAGCAAAGGGATAGTACTTGGCCATGTCTCGCAAGTAGTATAGTTCAGATAACAAGTCGCCGCCTTTGAATGAAGCCACGGACGATAATATCGACACGGTTTGATTGAGAATGTGGAGGAGTTTTTGGTTCTTTGGTAAGGGTAAATGTGGCTTTGATAGCTCATCCAACACTGTATTCTTCACCAGGATTAACCTATCAAGAATCTCCTTTGGACACGACGTATTGCTCTCGCCAACGACTCCAGGGAGGAACTGTACAGATCCAGTCAACTTGCACAAGGACTTATCACACGAGATCTCTTCAATACATTCAACGAGTTCACGTTTCATTTGCTTGACCAACGAATCAGCAGGAATCACCTCACGTTTGTAGATGTTATCAGGGGGAGTTTCCCAAGCATGTTCAACCAGTTCAAAACACTCCCTAACGGTTAAATTCTTCCTTACGATGTCATACCTGCACTCCTTAGCCACGTCACCACATACGCTAAACTCCAGATCGCCCAGTCTAGCACCATACTTCCCAATTTCGAAATTGTTAACCGTGTTAAGTATTGGCGTCACACACCCATCATTCACCTTTTTCCATTCATGCAAATAGAAAGCGATGTGTCGCGACGTACCCAAGTGGATGCACAACTCAATGGCCAACTTGTACGCATCCGACAACACATGTGCAATCTCCCATCGTAACGTCTGTGCATGCGTCTTGGAGATGTTGTTCGGGCACTTCTTGATGATCGAGTACATGATCTGTATGCCTGTCTTGACGTTGACGTATGCGTCGACTGGCCTGTGAAGTTTGGCGTTGAGGTGACTTGCAAGGACCTGGAATTTCCCGATGATGAGAAAGTTGGAGAATTTCTGGACGAGCGGGAGTTCGCCTGATTTGGCCATGCTGAATTCGGGTTTCTTTTTCAAAGTAGCTAGGATGCCCGTGTATCGTTCTTGGGATTTGGCGAGGTTGTTTGTCTTGATGTAGTATTCGAGTTGGACGATACTCAAGTTGAGCACGTCGTCGATTGATTTCCAGGACTCCGCGACTTGGTTGAACTCCAAGAGCGTCTGGGAGAGTTGGGTGTCCATGGATAGGTTCAATAAAGCGTGACAGCGTTCAAACTGCAAGAAGTTCTGAAACTCGACTGGGATGGACGACTTGTTTGCAAGGAAAAGATCAATCATTCTGAGTAACCATCCAGTAACGCCGTTGAACTTGGCATATAGCAATATCTGTCTCGCGACGTCATACTGAAACGGAGTAACTTCACCAACGATACTCGCCCAAGCTTCGAAATTGTCCAAACACAGCTTGAACGTCTCTTCATCCCATGCAAAACTAACCAATTTCTGAAACTGGAACCCAGCAACAATCAAAGGATTCGTCGAGTCCATCACATCCAACTCCAAGTAATTATCCAATCCATTGATGTTGTAATATGCATACTGTACTTTATACATCATCTGTGGATCCGCCCATGTGAGATTCGCAATGACCGAGTTACAAATCAACGTCTTTTGCATGGTATTCGTAGTCTTCTCCATGGTGGTGAATATGTGTAGCACCAACTTAGACTTGAACTCGTCAATGACGTGATTCAACAGGAGTTCAGGATTCGTCAACAATGACTTGCTTATGAACTGGATCGTCAGGGTGTCCAACTTGTCGTACTTTTCCAATGCCGCTAGGAATTTCGCAAATACGGGTTCGCTAAGCACAGGCTTCCCGAGCTTACTGAACAAGAAAGCAAAGTTCTCGTCCGTGGCGGAAACGTCCATGATGTCACATTCAAACTCAATGGCCAAGTTCCAGTACTCGTCACTCAGCAACTTGTTACCCAAGTTGAACAACAAGTTAGACACGTTGCGCATGCGCTTCTGCTGTTTGAAATGACGATAGATGGCAAACAGTTGCGTTAAAAGTGGTACGGTTTTCTCGCTGAGTGAGTTCTTGATGAATACGGTGATGGCGTCGAGAATAGATAGATGGGGGTTCAGCAATTGCGGGAGGTCGTGTTTGGTATGGTTGAAGAATGCAATTATTGCCTGGCTGGAATCAATAGACATCGTCATCGATTTCAAAGACTCTAAGAGCTTCACATCGTGTATGAGATGCGGCGAGGCAAACAACTTCATCTGTAATTCGTTGGTGCTGGAACTAGTAACCTGATCAGGGTGGATCTCTTCTGGGGTCGACTTTGTAAACATCTCACGCACATCGATACCTGAATCATTGATAAACGGCATCAATTCAGGACACACCTCAATATCCTCCAACAAAGACACGTCGTTGTTAAACTCCACGAGCTTGATCTTCAAACAGTCAGCTAAAACCAGATACTTGCTCGACTTGATGCCCAGGAAGAGCTTAATAAATCCCTGGATCAACTTGACCGTGTTCCCAGTATACTTCTTGCTGTCCTTGACAGCCAAAGCTTGCCATCTTCTGAAGTTACTATTCGTTAGAAACATGCACGGAATTCTCTGGAACGTCTTGACGTCAATCAATGCCTCAGACCCACCACCTCGCGTCAAGATCTGGCGCAAGTTCTTGGAACTGTACTGGGCGATCCATTGCAAAAGCAAGAAGTGGGACGCTACAACGAGCTGGATGACCTCATCGTCATTAGTGTTGATCACGGGAATGCCTTCAAACAACGCATGCGACTCACCATGTCCAAACAACAACTTCTTGATCTCAGCAACGAGGATCTTCAATTGAACAAACACGACGTCGATTTCCTTCAACTCAAACAACTTGACGATAAACAACTGGTGTTTTCTAAGCACGCCCACCCGGCTCGCTCTATCGCTGTCCCCTGACATCATGGCGTACAATCCCTGGAGTCGTAACTGGATCGTGTCGAATCTGTCTGGGGCGACATCGGTGGACAACAATGTGGATAGTGAGGAAATACACGAGGCTTGTAATGACTTCACGTCGTGTTTCGGAATGTTGCTCGTGTGGGACTTCCGCGGCGAGAGGGGGATGCCTGATGACTGGGATGCTAGAAACGAAACTAGTTTCTGGTCTAATGTCTTCGTGTCCATCCGGCAGTGTGGTTGATATACAAAGAACGTGATGGTTAGACGTGGGAAACGAAAGAAAAAACAAAAAAAATATGAAAAACATAAACAAACCTCGTGTAAGATCAAAACATAACAAATTTGGCTCAAAGTTTTTTCCACTTCCTAGCCACACCGCACTAACCCCCAAACAACTCTGAAACTTCCAACAACGACAACAACAACAACAACATGCATTTACAAAGAACTCTACTACTTCTATATACACGAACACACTTCTCTTGCCACACTAGAACACTCTCAACCCCTTTCTCTCTGCCTCCAATTCTTCCTGTGCCCACTTCTCCTTCTCCTCCAACCTCGCCAAGGCACGTCTGAGCGCAACGACCCTTCTTTCCTTTCTCTCACCGCCGTTCTTCTTCCTTCCGCGCGAGTACGTCCGCAAGGGCTCCAAGCCATGCACGAACTTGTGGCGCCAGTTGATCAAGTATCGTCTCGTGCGGGAGTCAATCCCCTTCTCCTTCATCTCGGCGCTGCTCATGCGCAAAAACGTCTCCAAATCATTATCGAACTCCTCCATCAACTCGACACAGCGACGCCCAATGAGTCGCATGAACGTCTCGAGATCGTGCACTGTCTCCTTAGTGCCCGGCACAGGACCTTCTGGCTCCTTGAGCAAACTGGCTGCATCGACGCCCTCTGCCTCTTTCTTCTTGTTGTTCTTCTTTGATGCATCCTTGGCAGGTTCGGGTTTCTTCTTGGTGTCTTTTCCACGCTGGTTCACGACTTCGAAGGACCTAACTCTACGTCTAGGTTTCACCTTGCGTGGTCCCCTTTTGGATCCCGCGGTGGCTTGGAGTATCGGCGACATGGAGAAACAACGTATGGTTGGAATTGGGCTGATGAATGCTGGCGCGGTTGGTCTTTTCATTATCACCGCAGACGGTCTCATGGAACGCACAGCCGGCGCAAACAACGATCTGATCATTGTGGATGTCTGTGTGTGTGGAGTGCTTCTTTTGGACGGTTGAAAATTTTCAGTATCAAAATTTTTCCTTCGCTCTCTCTCATTTGAGAATGGCTAGGTCGTGCGACACGCCCAAGATTTCTACACATACAACCCACATTTGGTGGGTTGGAATATCGGGAGGCTGTTTGTAAGATTCTATGAAGTCAGTGTATAATATTTTGTAAAATATGTAAATAAACAGGAAAATAAAAAGCTAAATTGATACCCCTTTAGTTCTCTATAACAAGTTCTTGTTCTTGAACTCATCGTGTAAGGACTTACCTAATCTAGCAGGAGACTTTTCAACAACGACACCAGCGGATTCCAAAGCAGCAATCTTGGACTTGGCGTCACCTTTACCACCAGCAACAATGGCACCAGCGTGACCCATTCTTCTACCTGGAGGAGCAGAGACACCGGCAATGAAGGAAACAACTGGCTTTGGACCTTCTGGTCTGGTCAAATTGTATTGTTTCAAGAATTCAGAGGCTTCTTCTTCAGCGGAACCACCAATTTCACCGATCAAGATGATACCTTCGGTCTCCTTGTCGTTCAAGAACAAGGTCAAGGCGTCGATGAAGTTGGTACCTGGGAATGGATCACCACCCATACCAATGACCAAAGATTGACCCAAGCCGACGGCGGTGGTTTGGGCAACGGCTTCGTAGGTCAAGGTACCTGATCTGGAGATGACACCGACCTTACCTCTTTGGTGGATGTGGGAAGGCATGATACCGATCTTACATTGGTCTGGGGAAATGAGACCTGGACAGTTTGGACCAACCAATCTGGTCTTGTCCTGGGTCTTCAAGATCTGGGCGATTCTAACCATGTCTTTTTGTGGGATACCTTCAGTGATGGCGACGGCCAATGGGATTTCAGCAGCAATGGCTTCTTCAATGGCGGCGGCGGCGACTGGAGGAGGAACAAAGATACCGGTAGCGGTGGCACCAGCTTCCTTCATGGCTTCGGCGACGGTGCCAAAGACAGGTCTGTCCAAATGGGAGGAGCCGGCCTTCTTTGGGTTGATACCACCGACGACTTGGGTACCGTAGGCAATTGCTTGTTCGGCGTGGAAGGTAGCCTGTCTACCGGTGAAACCTTGGTAGATGACCTTGGTGTCTTGGTTGACCTTCAAGTTCTTGATGGTTGCAGCGTAGTTTCTTGCTGGGGCGGATTGAGCAAAGCCACGAGTGAATTGTCTATACATGGTGATCTATTAAAGGGTGGTGGGTGGTGTGGTGTGAGGAATAGTTAAAAGGTTGGTTGTCTGGGGACACTAGAAAGGAGAAAGTAGTATAAAGGAGAAAGAATTTTGAGTAAGTGTGTTGTTGTTGTTCTGCCAAACCAGAAAAATTCCAACACAACGGAACAAGCCAAAAAAAAAAGAAAGCAAAAAGCAAAAACGACTTCGTTATGTCGTTTTCTCGCTATGAACACAAAATTAGAGAAGTATAAGAAGAGGAAGAGGAGGAGGAGGAGGAGGAGAAAGAGGAAGAGGAGCCGGTGGTGGTGGGAAATACTTCACAATATTATTATAAAGAAAAGAAATCTGTATATTATTTGATACTCCACCGCTGAGGCAAATGGGTGGTGGTAGTAGTGGTAGAAGAGGTGGTTGCATTTGATTGGCCAGTTGAAGTTTGGCAGCACCAACAACAGTGGATGATGTTGGTTGACATCTGCCGGTATTTAGGGGACAACAACAACAAAGTGGTTGCCAGATTCATGCACTCCCCTCACTCTTAGTTGAACGTGCCAAAGTTAATTGGATCAAGCAGGGCTCTCTCTCTCTCTTTCTTAGGTGTACGACATTTTTTCTCGTGTGGTTTGTTCCTGCAACTCCCGAGCCTCGGTCTACTACACCGCTTTTCTATTTGTTTTATTCCCGCACGACATTTCTTCTCACATCGGAAATGTGTGTTCCTTTCCTTTCCTTTCCTTGCCTTTTCCCAATGCCTGGCTCTACTAAATTAGGGTTGCACCAAATGGGCCAATCCTTCATCTCTCTGTCTCTATCACGGGCTCAAACACCTCGACTCAAACTGTCTAATGATTTTTTTTTTCACTACCCTTCCAAACGGCGACAACCTTCCCGCTACCTTATTATAAAAAGAACTTTCCTGCCAGGAAATATTGGGTTCTCATTTTTAACAACCGCCGAGACCAATGGCCCTTGTTACTCCGCTAATCTACCCCTCCCAGAACTCCCCGGAATCATATGGTAGCTCAGAACAGTCCCCCGGTGTGGTTCTTCTAACAATCACGAAAGTGTCTAGATGATTTGTGTAGTTCCCGTTCGGCCACACCTAAGCTCCGTTAGAAACCCTCTCACCCGTATGCATCTCTTGCATAGCGTACCCTATCCCCAGATGGGCTGTTGTGATCGTTGCGCTACCAATTGATTGGCAGTCTCTTTTCATTCGCGTGTCGACAGTTGACACAGAGAGAAAGAGAGAAAAATGTGAAGAGACAAAACGAGAAGTGAAAAAACAACACGACAAGAGAGAGAGCAAGAGACAGCCAACAGAGAGACAACCAACATATCCAATACTCCAACGTTCATTTCCATTAGCACCACACACACACACACACACACACACACACACACCAATTAAATATGCTGGATGCGATAAATCCACCAACTTCACCACCGTATGACTCCGGTGCAAACACCCCATTACTATCCTCACAAGCTGACGGCATCTCACCATCTGATCCTGTCCAGCCACCAGCCATATCGTTAGACTCCCCGTCCGACACAACCACATCAAGCACCTCCCCACAGACCCAGCAACAACAGGGAGAAGACGATGACCCTGCACTGAAACGACACAAGCCTGGCCCCGTCGCGGGTAAAAAACCCAGCGCTGAGGCATTACAGCGACGCAAAGAGGGCCGGATCAAAGCAGCGGCAACGTTAGCGCAGAACCTCGCCAAGACGGGCATTGGCAGATTTGAAACCGAGAACGGGTTTGGATTGACTAGCGTGAAGACGATCCCGTTGATCAACCAGAAGAACTACTTCACGGAGTACTTGAAGAAGGACGAGCAGGTTGGGTTCATCAGGAACTGGAGGCATGAGCGGGCGTTGCAGCAGAAACTCAAGAAGTTGAAACAGGACCAAGCTGCAGCGCAGGGCCAGGCGCAAAGCCAGGGCCAGACACCAGGTGTGCTGACGCCGCTGAATGGTGCTGGTGACAAGAAGGGAGAGATTCGGAACTTTGATGATTTCAATTTGAATGAGATCGAGGCGGAGATGAAGAAGGAGATGACGGCGGAAGTCGTCGTTGATGACGATGAGGACGATGATGAGGAGAATGAAACGGAGGAGATCAGGGAAGAGAAGGCGAAGATTGGCGAGGATGTGATTATTTTGCAGCCAGGCACGAGGTATATTCGAATCGGAAAGGCGACCGATGCCGTCCCTATGGTTGTGCCGAATGTGATTGCGGTTAGGAAGGACGGGAAGGTTCCGAAGACAGATGAGATAATGCCTGCTAGACAACTGGATGATGGCGATGGTGATATTGTCATAGATGAGGATTTCGATGCCCAGAAGGCGGTGATGACGAAAGATTTCCGTGCTAGAATGAGATTCTACAAGAGAAGAGTGTTGCCTAATTCAAGAGAAACCGTGTCGAATTTCAACAGAAAACGTGAACCGGAAAAGATCCATGACCATAATGATCCAAACAAGAAGGAATGGATCAAAGGAGAGAAGGAGTTTTATGTGGGGGAAGATGCATTGAAATTGGTGTTGAACGATGGATGGGTGTTGAGACATCCTATGATTAATGGTAATTTCAATGAGTATTCCTATGATTATGAATCGAGAGAGGAAGTTTTAGGAGATTTAGCCAACATTATCAAGGTGTGTTTGGAGCAGCTCGAGATTAGTAACATCCCAAAGCTCAAAGTGATGTTGTTGATACCTGACTTGTATGACAAATCGTATGTTGAGACATGGGTTGAATTGTTGTTTAAATTTGTTGGGTTTGGAAGAGTAGGTATTTTGCAAGAAGCTGTTGCGGCCACATTTGGAGCCACGGCATCTACTGCATGTATCGTTGACGTTGGGGCACAGACTACTAAAATCAGTTGTGTTGACGAGGGGATGATTATAAATGACTCAAGGATATTGCTAAATTACGGTGGTGACAACATAACAGAGACGTTTATCAAGTTGACATTGGAAGACCAGTTCCCGTACAAAGACATCAACTTGATTGATTCGTATGATTGGGAGTTGGCCCAGGAGTTGAAAGAAAAGTTTATCACTTTCCAGGACGCGGACATTGCTGTGCAATTGTATGATTTCTACATGAGACATCCATTCAAGCAGACGGAAAAGTATGAGTTTAAAGTGTTTGATGAAGTGATGCTTGCGCCTATGGGGTTGTTTTTCCCCAAGATTTTCCAGCTAGGTAAGAAGAAGCCAAGTATACCTAACTATCATGCTAGTGCTGTGTCCAACAAGCTTACAGTTGACAGATTGTTTCCTAAATCGTTGGACCAGTACACCAGCAAGCCTAATAATCCAAGCAGTAAGAGTCAAGAGGAGTTGAGACGACAATTGAACTACTGTGATTTGACAGATGAGGAATTGTTGTTGAAGTTGACAGGCGAAGAAATACCTAAAGATGCAACGACCGAAGGGGATGAGAGATTATACGACGTTCCTTTAGAGAAGGCTATTATTGAATCCATCACGAATGCCGGGTTGTCATCGGATCTAAGCAAGATCAAGAAGTACTACGACAACATCTTGATTGTGGGTGGTGGATTAGCCAAGATCAACGGGTATGATTTACTATTAACCGACAGGTTAAATATCTGGAGACCCAAGATCCTATCGACTTCGGCGCTTGGCGATATCGTGGCTCATCTCAATGGTGAGGTCAAGGCCAACACGGCCAAGAGACAAGCGTTGATTGAAGAAGCCGAACAGAAGATCAAGGACAGCCTCCCACCAGAACAACAACAAGCGCTTCAAGCAGACCAGCAACAACAACAGCAACAAGCAGAGATTGAGTTACCAGAGGAGACGATAGAGAAGATCAACAACGAAACAGAGTTGAAATTAGATATCGAATACATTGACGAATTGATTGAGAAGAACGGACAGCACTTGCCAGTGACGATCTTGCCGTCGCCTAGGGAGTTTGACCCATCGATGATCACGTGGAAAGGCGGGAGTGTGTACGGGAGATTGAAAGTTGTGAACGAGATGTGGATCACGCAGAAGGACTGGGATTTGTTAGGCAGTAGGTGTTTATATTACAAGAGTATATTCAACTATTAATACAAGTAGTAGTTAACCCAACAGAACTGTGTGTGGTGGTGGTATGGTTGTATGGTTGTATGGTTGTACTGAGCTAAATAAAAAAAGTCTGGCGCGTAGTTACTTAAATTATGTATTATGTAAGCGGGAGGAGATGGGAGATGTGTAGGTGGTATTGTTCTCGAGGGGCATCAGACAGAAGTGTTAGTCCGGCTAAGGCGCGTGCATATTATGCGCAGGCGGTAGGTGGTGGGCTCCAAGCTCTTGTTAGGTATTAGAGAAACTGTTTGTTTGTTGAATACATTGTAGGCACAGGCGGTAGTTCTTACCGCGAGATATTTCTGACTTGTTGTTCCACGGTAACCGACCAGGATGACGTTCAGTAATCTACAAGAAAAAAAAAAAAAGGGAGGAAGTGGTTGATATGTTAGCCAGTCGGAGATGGAGGTGGGTTTCGGTTAATTAGGGAAAGGGTAGTGACGCTACGGAATAAGAGTTTCTGGAATTGCAGATTGAACATGAAATTGAATTGACGATTTTATGTACATATTTAAGGTAATGTGTAGAAAATTTCTCAAAAGTTGTTGTGTGCTTGGGTTTTTGTGTACGTTTCTGATACGTAGCCAAATACTTTTAGTTGGTTAACATTCTGCATTATGATCTTCACCCGAAAAGACAGGCAAGTGGTATGGTGTGATATGGAGATTGGGGGGAATGTGTAGCTGGTTGGATCTCATTGAACTGGGATGTTTCTATACATTGCCCCATGGCATAAAAATACTAATGAGGTGGATGTTGTATGGTTTGATGATCCCATACATATAGCGGCGATTAGCTTTAGCTGGTGTTTAAGTATCATACCAGACTCAGTGGGTATTTCTTTTAGTGTCACAAAGATTGAAAGGGTAATATGGGTAATGTAAACACATCTTACATGCGAAGAAAAGCAGGGCATGTCCTAAACGGGTATAAATGTCCAGTGGCACTTACACTCTCTAGAAGTCCACCTAGTAACTATTCATTTGAAGTAAGAGAGTAGGAGTGGTGACAATGGTGGTTGGTTGGGTGGTTGGGTTGGGGGTGGGTTGGTAGTGACAAAAGTGTTTGTCCATGTTAATAAGAAATTATGCTCATGTAATAACCGGACAACAACAGAAAAGAAAAGAAAAAGGTTAAACCCATTAAACCCATAGACACAGGCAGGCAGGCAGGCAGGCAGGCAGTCAGTCAGTCAGTCAGTCATTATTTTAGTAAAGTAAACATACCACACTCACTCAAGCAACTTGCTTACTCAGTTAGTCAGTATCCTAGAATATTTCACTTCTTCTTCACCACCCACTTTCTTTCTTTCTAACCAACCACCTATCCAACTACCACCATATACCATAAGGGAAAGCGTCTGTCTGAATTATTTTATCGCACTTTGCACTCCCTCCCACTTACACTAACACTCCCACCTCACTACCCATACAATTTTTTTCCTTCCCTCGTAGTACCACCCACCCACTACCTAATAAATACTTAGCGATATTTCCCCCCTTTCACTACTCATACCACCACTGCTACTCCTACTACAACTATTAATACCACTCCAATTACTCACTGCTCATACCCATACCCATACCCATACCTACACCACCAACACCTCACCTCACCCACCATGTCATCTTCTTCTCCAAATATTCTAATATCAAGTCTACCCCCTCCTTCATCCTCCTCCTCTAACTCCTCACCCTCTCCGGTATCATTTTCCATAAAGTTAAACAATGATCTCATACATCTATTGAAGTCCCATACCACTCCATCCAACAAAATCAAGCTAATCGTCAAGAATGGCAACATATCCATTAAACTCTCCGACTCCTTGATCTTCCCCTGCTTACCCTTGCCGGAAAATTTGACTGTTGATGTATACTCCCTCGGTAATAATACCCACCAGCAAACTAGTCAATATGACGGCAGGATTATTAACAAACTCACCGTGGTGACTGACTCCAAAAAGATCAAAGAGATAAATGCTGCAAATGCTGCATCTGCAACTAATTCTAACAAATCTGCATCCTCCAGACTAACCCCCTTTTCACTGGTTCCTTCATCTCCTGGGCCTGGGCCTCGTGGATCGGTCTATTCTACATATTCCAAATCACACGAGAACCCATACAAGGTGAGTCTACATGACAGCCATTCGACTATTGGCAAGAAATTGCTACATTTATTAGCATTGGGACCTATCTCCTACCACCATATCTGCGAACTAATGGACTATCTGAAAATCGACAATCTATTGGATGATTATGGACAGGTGTATAACGAAAACGACCAGTTTATCCGGGAAGACAAGTTTCCTTATACGACTTCTGCGGGGGACTCCCTGACCCAGCTGTTTATATTGAAGGATAAGAGCTATAAGGAGTTGATGCCTTGGAAGTGGAACTATGATAATTACGAAAGGAACTTGATTTTAAATAATGTGAATAATGCCTTGACGAGAATAGGGTTCTCGCAGAGCCATCCTTTGAGAAGGAAGATTGTGGAACCTAGTGATGACAACGAAGAGGTTAATAAGAAACCAAATGGGTCTTCCTTGGGTGGTGGATTCTTGATCTCTTCGAGTTCGTCAAAGAAGAAATCTACACCTACCCCCATGGCATCTAAAGCTAATACTCCAGTGATTCCTTCAAAGAGCAGCAACAATAACGGCAACACCACGCCTAGTCCACAGGTCAAGACTAAACCAACCAACAAGAGGAAGTTCTCGAGTTCGAGTTCATCTTCCGAGGATGATGATTCTAAAAAGATGAATTATACATCCCCGCCATCATCAGAAGAAGAAACTCATAATTCACCACCACATTCCACGGGGTCCTCTGGTACTACGCAAAAGACAAAGTTGGAGTATTACACCAACTTGGCCAACAAGTTCAGAAACAAGTACAAGGAGTATTCCGACTTGTATAATTTGTTATTAACCAAGAACGACATGAAGTCAATGGATTACAAAGAGAACGTGACCAAGTTGTTCAAGATGCATCAGAGTTTAAGCGATTGGAAGAGATCATTGTGGAATTTCGACAAGGAGTCCAAACTCAAGAGTAGTTTAAGTGAGTTGCATATTGAACGAAACAGTCCTGTTCCGCCAGTCAGAGTGTCTTCACCTCCGCCTCATCATGCAGTCACTAGCAATGGGTTGATTGACGCACATCCACCAGGCATAAGAAGCACCACACCATTCAAAAGGAGAAAAGTTATGGATTATTAATCCCCCGAGTTCCTTAGTGATCGTTTTTTTTATTAATTATTATTATTTGTTGCAAGCATATATTTACATTCATATATTTCATTTTATCATATCCTACTCATATATATATATATATATATATATTATTTAACTACATATTAGAAAAAGAAAATGCATACATCTGCAATCATGGTTTTCGTTTAGTGAAAGACATTGTTCTGTGAAGACCATTATTCTTTTTCCTTGTCGCCAGCCCTACGTCGTCGTATTACGGTGTTCGACTTGCATGAATACGTCCGGAACGAAAAAAGCGAACAAAGCGAGGCACGGCCACCTACCACCACCACGCACTAGCACCACCAGACGAGTCAAGTTAGACGAAGAGGCATGGAGAAACGGAACCCAACTCCGTCTAAAGTAAGAATAAGAAAAAGAAATGACCATAGAGAGTGCATAATCCCCGATAATCCTGAAACGGCTTACTCAGCTGTGTAGTTTGCAAATGGGTTTTCTTTGTTTTCTTACTGTCCTTGTCTGTGTATTGTAAGTTGCGAAAAAGGGACGCGGGACGAAGCCGGACT
Source organism: Candida pseudoviswanathii (assembly GCA_030565125.1). Classification (NCBI taxonomy): domain Eukaryota; kingdom Fungi; phylum Ascomycota; class Pichiomycetes; order Serinales; family Debaryomycetaceae; genus Candida; species Candida pseudoviswanathii. The sequence goes on along the minus strand of JAJMBE010000036.1, from coordinate 25,377 downwards.
CATGGATATGGAATAAAAGTTGCTACTCCTATTTTCTGAGAGAAATTCCTGCCCGTTACATATGGAGTTCACCGGCATGGAATGGGTTCGTGGTCTTGCATTCTACAAGGCCAGGTTATTGCAACGTGATTACGTAGATAGCAAGCGGTAGTCCAAGAGTTTTTGCTCATTTGGGATAGGAATAGGCTGTGTGGGTATGAGAAATATCATGGAATGTAATACACTATTTTTACAATTGTTACATACTAGTGCGACACAATTATCCGGTCACGTTGTTAGACACTTCTCACTTTAGCGCGCCTAAAACCTTTGTCCATTTGGTATGAAGAGAAAGTAAAAACAGTGTACTACGTAATTGGTGTGTGTGTGTGTGTGTTGAGTGGAGGGAGGGCACACGACCTGTGTCGTGCACAATTTACGAAGTTGTTAATTTTCTTGCACTTGCACACTACCCCCTTGCACTAACAAAACTTGTTAGGCGTACATAATCACACTCACTGGTTTGCAAAAAACTGTAGCAAGAAAAAATCAACAAAAAAATAGCCAACCTCTTCTTCCTCTTCTTCTACCAACATACAACTCAACACAACTCACGCTCTCCCAGCCTACTCCAATCTTAAACGTTTATCCACATATCTACACACATAGTCAATCACACGCCAATGCTTAAGTGGGTACAATCAGGACTTTCCGCCGTCGCAGGCTTTGCCGAACCAGAATACGGCCCCGACGCCATCCAACCAATCACCAAAAGAATCGCTGATCCGGCCCACGTCTACCGTCCAACAACCCCTCAGGACTTCACCTGGTTGTCGCCAAACTACACCAACGTCGAGACGCAAACTTTCTACTTCACTGACTTGAAAAACAAGCGCGTTGGGTTTGCTCAGATTATCCACTCCAACATCATGGGCTTGACCACGACTGCGCAGTTCACTTTCAGATTGTACGACGCCAGCGATGTCACGGAGGTTGAAGGAGAAGGCGAAGAAAAGAAAGAAAAGCTCAATTTGTGGACATCTACCAAGTTGGATAATTTCAGAACCGACAGGTACAACTTCTACGCGGACAACTTGAGCTTGGAGATGACTGACAACTCTAAGTATATCTTGAAGAGCCATGTGAACGAGGAGCTGATTGTTGAGTTTGAGATGGAGAGGATCTCGGACGGGGTTATATTTGGCGAGGACGGGATGACGTATTACGGTGAGGACCCGGAGCAGCCTTGGGGATCCATGAGACATGTGTTTTGGCCAAGGTGTAGGATCAATGGTAAGATCACTACCAAGACCACGGAATACGTCATTGAAGATGGCTTGACTATGTTTGTCATGGCCTTGCAGGGAATGAAACCACATCATGCTGCCAAGTCCTGGAACTTTATAAATTTCCAGAGTGAGCACTATAGCGCTATCCAGATGGAGTTCACCACCCCGATGTCGTATGGAACTACCAAGGTCAATATCGGGATCGTGGTTAAAGACGACAAGGTTGTTATCGGAACCATCGATAACCAAGTGACACACTTGGAGTCTGAAGTTGACGAAGTTGGCTGGCCCGTGCCAAAGAAGTTGGTGTTTGAATACACCGAAACTGAACAGGACGAAGCAGCAGCTGCCAAGGTCACTGGTGATTTGAAAAACTTGATTGAGAGAGTCGACGTCATGGCTGAAATCCCACAGTTTGTCAAGAACATCGTCAGCGGAGTCGCGGGCGCTAAGCCGTACATCTACCAGTTTTCCAACGGTTTTGAGATTCAAGTCGGCGAAGACCAAAAGGAAGAAGGTCTTGGGTTTACTGAAGTCACGTTCATTTCTGAATAAACCTGTCCATTCATTCATTCATTCGTTGTTTAATCTTATCTATGTACTTAATGATTTTTTTTATCTGTTTTGCTGGAGTCAATGGGTGCTTCTTTTTTTTATATATCGTTTTAACCTTTCCTTACCTTAGAGTTGATATACTTTTTACCTAATTACTTAATTCCGTTGTTTAATGTTTATCTAGCCTTTGCTTTTTAATATATAATGAATACTACAACTTAATCACTCTCTCTTTATCACACATAACATTAACTAAACACTTAAAACAATCTAAACAACATCTAGTCTATTGCTTATTAGTGATGAACTCACCAAGCAAATGGAAGACACCAGTGAACGTAGTCCAAGCGCTAAACAACGCACCTGGTCCATTCACAGGCACGTCGCCGTTTCTATCGAACCAGACCTTGCCGTTGTAGTTCTGCTGGGAGACCTGGATCAACTTGTCCTTGTTGGAGTTATAAGGAGGGTATCTGACCTTGACCATCCCGTCGTTCCACAACTTCTGCTCCATGGTGGTACGTTCGTGCGTGAAGCTGCGGAACGAGAACTTGCCGTGGTACGAGCCGTACCCGGAGTCACCAACGCCGCCAAATGGCGCATTGATCAACGCAACGTGCATCAAGACATCGTTGACAATCACACCCCCGGACCGGACACCAGTCAAGATCTGGTCGAGCTGGCGGTTGTACTTGCGGGATGTGGACCCGCTGGTGAAGATGTACTGCGCTAATGGCGTGTCGTGCGTGGACACAACTTGCCTGATGGCGGTGGTGAGCTTGTCGTAGGTCAAGACGGGCAAGATGGGACCAAAGATTTCGCCCTTCATGGAAGAATCCTCCCAGGTGGCGTTGTCGATGACGGTGGGAGCGATGAAGCGGGTGGCGGCATCGGTGTCGCCGCCAAAGACAATGTCACCCTTGGTGGTGCTGATGATCTTGGACAAATTGTTGAATGCACGGTCATGGATGACGTGGGTGTAGCCCTTGGTGTCTTTGGTCAAGTTAGGGTAGAATTCTTGACTCAAGACCTTAGTCAACGCAGCAATGAACTTCTTGTGGAGTTTGGTTGGAACCAAGACGTAGTCGACAGCAACACAGGTTTGACCGGCGTTGGTGAATCTACCCCATGCGATTCTTCTGGCGATGACTTCCAAGTCTTTATCCTTGACGTCGTCCAAGATGAAAGCTGGCGATTTACCACCCAATTCCAAGATAACTGGCGTCAAGGTCTCAGCAGCCTTCTTGGCAATAATCTTACCCACGGTGTTGTTACCAGTATACATGATCTTGTCAAACTTTTGTTCCAACAACTCGGTCGTCTCAGGGATAGCACCATCGACGGCAAAGAAAATATCAGGGTCCAAAGCCTTAGTCAAGATCTTTGAGAACAAACTGGAGAAGTTAGGCGTCAACTCAGAGCCCTTCAAAACAACCGCGTTACCACCAGCAATCGCACCCACGACGGCCGAAAACGACAAGAAGAAAGGGTAGTTGAAAGGCGAGATGATCAACACGACCCCCAATGGGATTCTTTCAATATAAATCGGGTTTGACCTCAAAGTAAGTGGCAAATCCGTGACTTTTTCCGGCTTCATCCACTCATGCAAGCTCGAAATGGTGTGCACCAACTCGTTCAAGCCACCCACGAGTTCCAAGTTCTTGGTTTCACTGGGGGGACGGTAGAAGTCCTTGTCCAAGGCAGCACAGAGCGCGTCGGCATTGTCCTGGACCGCAAAGTAAAGGTTACGCAATTGGTTCAAGCGGAACTGAATGTCGTGTGTCTTTTGATCCCTGTGGAATGACTCGGTCAATCTCTGCACACCAGGCGCAATGTCGGACATTTTGGTGTACCAGGAGTCGCCAAGGGTATCGGCAGCGGTGTTTGCGGAGGAGGAGTCTTCTAATTTAGATGGTGGGGACATGCTTGGGAGGAAGCTGAGGTATGAAGAAAAAATGTGGGAGAAGAAAAAGGAGGAATGTGAAGGATAATTTATATAAATTGTGGAATTCCTGTGGGGGGAAGGAGGGCGAGGAGGGCGAGGAGGTTTATGTAGAAAGTTTAGTATTGTTTGTTAGTCTTGGTGATCTTCTTGCTTGTGAAAAAGTACTGAGTGTTTTGTGTTTTTTGTGTCATGAAATGAGGAGACAATTTATTTATCCACAATTTGGTTACTGCGCACGACCAACAAAAGGTGAATATTTTTCCGCATTCTGGATCCCACACTACCCCCTGAGTGTTCATTTTATCTTCCGCTATCCTAAAACCGAACATGGTATGGCAGACAAGAAGGAGATCTTCTCCTGGTTGTCTAGCTTGTCATTATTTCGTAGTGATAACGAGACCGTCAGGTAGATCTGACCCTGATTGGTGTTTTTGTCAGATCCTTCCATCCGTAATCAAAGTCTAATTCAAGACATCGTAAGTCCACCATTTTTACAATTGTTACATACTAATGCGACATAATTGTCAGGTCATGTTATTAGACATGCCTCACTTTAACGCGCCTAAAACTTTTGTCCATTTGGTATGAAGAGAAAGTAAAAACAGTGTATGCGACGTCGTAAGTCCTGTTTTCGTCAATCAGAGGTAAGTTCATACTTTTCAAGTCGTCTATCTCAAGAGAGTATTAGCGAATTAGCTACCATCTCATCTCATATCTGTTCCTTGTGGTGTTTTCTAAGACCCCTGTTAAACTTTCTAAGACTCTCTTGGTACACCTTTGTGTTTACGAGTGAGACAATACCTGTCTCTTATCGCATCTACTCCGTACGTCAAGAACTTATCTCCGTGTCCTCGATAACCACAACATCACTCGAGAACACAAGCACTTCTTCGTAGCCGGCAATGGAGGTTGAGTTACAACGGATAAATTTAGGTTACATGTCTCAGGGCTGTTGGCAGTAGTGCGGGTAATATCTGTAAGCTTAATAGGGAAACAACGGAGATAGTGAGAGACGAGACGGGATTTAAACTTCCTATTTAGGTTATGGTACCTCCGATATCAAGAACCAAGGCTGTGTGTCTCTAAGATATCTGGAACTAGTATGGTAATCGTTTCTACTTCTTCCTGTTGATGGGCTGGAAGTGTGTCCAAGGTGTGCTTGGATTATCACATTATGACGATTTGAGAACGGATATCCTTCCGGACTTCATCCCTCGTCAAATCAAACGTAGCAAAGATTAGAGGATATATTTCACAGGGGAGTGACCGATAGAATGAAATGCCTTTCCCCTGCTCGTACGTACCCAAACCATCCTTCTGCCTCCACAGTCAACAAACGTTTATAACCGTCTCTTCAAACTCCATGAGTCCTTCTGTCGCCCTCTGCTGTCTTTCCCATGCCGGCTTATTTCCCAAAAACAGAGGAGTACATTGACATCATACGCCAATATTATCTTTGGGGCACGTTTTTGTCCTTTTTCTGGGGGGTAAGAATGGTTCGATGAATCGCGAGGGAGTTGGACGTGCGGGCGTGGACGTGGTGGCCACGAACCAATCGAACAAGCCACTGAAAAAAAAGGGAAACTGGAGCTTACTCCGCATTATTCAACTCCTTCACCTATTCATCTTCAAACAACCAGGTCCCAATTGAACAATGAAGTTATTTGAATTCGACCCAGAGTCGTACTCCAAAGTCACTTACAACATCGGCGGCATCTCCACCAACGTCTACAACTCCGACAAACTCGTCTCCTACGTTGAGAAATTCAATGAAGTTCTCCACCCAGTCGACTGCATCCCCATCAACGTCCTCTACTTGATCCACCAACGTGAAGGAAACTACAAATTCACCGAAGCTATAGCCTACAACTACTTGCAGCAATACTACGAGAAGAAATCCGAAGATGTCGACGTTCCTTTGATCTGCGTCACTTTCGACAACCCGAACCATGGACAACGTTTAGTTAGCAAGCAGAACAACCTTGGCTGGGCGGAGGGCAACGACACCCATGCCGCCGACATGATGTCGATCATCGAAGCCACGATGCAGAACATCAAGCTCATCATGGACTTCCTCCCAAGCTACTTGAACTTGGACATGTACTTGACGAGCGAGTTCAAGAGCATCAACCCGAGCTCCGACATCAAATTCAACAATGTCTTGTGTGGGTACTCGCTCGGTGGACACGTTGTGATTAGGTATGCCACGACGTACCCGGAACTAGTTAGAGCTATCCACCCCGTCGTGGGGTGTGCAGACTTGACCACGTTGTATATCACTAGGTTGAAAGGAATCAAGGAGAATGATAGGAAGTACTTTTATTTCAACTATGATGAATTGGACTTGTCGCAGGAGGAAAAGGGGAAGTACCCGGAAGCCTTGCATAAGAGAATCTCGAAACAGGACCAGGCTATCTTCGAAAGCTTCCCAATGAGCAAGATCAAGATGTTTGCGTGCTTTGGTAAGGATGATGCCTTGGTGCCTGCGAAATTGAGCTCCGTTTGGTGTGACTTGTATTTGAATACCAACGACGCTACCGATGTCTACGTTGCCGAAGGCGTGGGACATGACGTTACTAAAGAAATGCTTGACAAATTCACTACCTGGTTAGCCAAAAACTTATAGCTTTATACAAACATATCGATTAAATGAAATATAAAAAAGTGTCACGAGGGACTCATTTTGCAATTCCGAAAAAAAAAAACAAATGGACGAGATAAGAGTCGAACTCATGACCTTTCCCATGCTAAGGGAACGCGCTACCAACTACGCCACACGCCCAGTTTGATGGAAGCTGTAATCATCACAGATCTTCAGGTGTTGTCATGTGGGATTACGTCAATGATGGTAATTACCGTTGATGAGGTCCTAAACGACAATATCTCCACATGGTAACAACCACATTGTATCAAGGGCCTTCCAGTGAGACTAGGGATGGTGTTTTGTAAGCATTCGAGCAGTCTTTCTTAGTTCTGAATATTGTCCTTTTTTGGTCAGAAGTTGGGGTTAAAATGGTTTGTAGAAAAAAGGAGAAGGACAAAAGAGGATTGACTTTGGTAACCGGAAGTCCTAGAAATCACCCAATGACATGTCGACTGTCTTGTACATCATTATCAGTAGCCTATGCAAACACACTCGTAGTAATCATGTGACTGTTGTTGGCTGGTTGGTTGGTTGGTTGGTAGTCAATGAGCACGGCACTGTTAGGCGACGGTTTTAAAAAAAGAAACATCAGAGAATCACTTAGAAATCAATCACTTAACTAGAGAGAGGAAAAAAAAAGATCCACTTGCATGAACTAACAACAGCACAAACAACAATCCACTATATTTTCACATCAGCCCCATTCATTATCTTCACTCATCATCCCTTCCGCCCCCATTCAATCATTTCACAATCATAATACGAACCGACCCACATCCCACCCCACAATGTTGCAAGCCCTGTCGAGTTCCGCAACCGCCAGCTTACAGTACCAGCTAACCAAGCAGTACGCCAACAGTCTCAGTAACGACGGCACCTTATCTATCGGCAGCAAGACCAACTACAGCGAGACGGTCAACTACGTGACGTTCAACCAGGACGCGTCATGCGTAGCCATTGGGTTGACTAACGGGTACAAGATCTTCAACTGCCAACCCAACTTCGGCAGGTGTTTCCAGTACAGAAACGACGAGAGCATCGGCATCGTGGAGATGCTATATTGTACTTCGTTGTTGGCCATCGTGGCTCAGGGCGAGGAAATTGGATCATCTCCTAGAAAACTCAAGATCATAAACACAAAGACAAAGTCGACTATCTGTGACTTGACCTTCCCGCTGACGGTGTTGCATGTGAAGTTGACGAATACGAGATTGATTGTTGTGTTGGAGGACCAGATATATCTTTACGATATCACAACGATGAAGTTGTTGCACACGATTGAAACGAGCCCTAATTTGAATGGATTGTGTGCGATATCGTATGACGATACCAATAGTTATTTGGCATACCCCTCACCTCCGAAAACAATCACCCATGATTCCTTGTTGGCTTCAGGAATAAATACCAATGGTGGCCAGAACTCGGCGCAGAATAATATAGTATCGGTTAGCAATGCACCTAACAGAATTGGAGACGTGATAATTTTCAACGTGAATACCTTACAGCCGTTGTCTGTGATTGAAGCACACAAGTCCACGATAGCGTCAATGGCTTTTTCAAATGATGGATCGTTGTTGGCAACAGCAAGCGATAAAGGTACCATTGTACGTGTGTTTGATGTGGCTACAGGTACAAAGCTCTATCAGTTTAGAAGAGGCACGTACCCTACCAAGATTTACTCGCTCCGTTTCAGCGCCGATGACAAGTATGTGCTAGCCACAAGTTCAAGTTTGACGGTGCACATTTTCAGATTGGGAGATGAAGAAGCGTTGGCGAATAAGCAAATGATGAAGAAGAAGAAACCAACGGTTGAGACAATTGCAGAAGAAGGGTCGTCACCTGGCGATGTCTCGAGCAGTTCTCCTAAGCAGACTAGAAGCGTGAAACGAAATTCCGACGAGTTTGATGATATCGCTGACGATGGTGATGATTCCGATGTCGATGAAGGAGAAGACGAAGAGATGGGCGACGACGAGTCCATTGAAGTTATCCCTGCCAAGCAAAGAAAACTATCCCAAGGTTCGTCCAACTCTTATGCCAGTGTCAATTCAGAAGATGCTCAAAGCAACTCCCCCAAGACAGAACCACTCATTGATCAGAATCGTTTATCAGTTGCCAGAATGATCAGACGATCATCACAAACTTTAGGCAGAAAAGCTGCACAGAAAATGGGAGACTTCTTACCTTCCAGATTCTCATCCATCTTGGAACCAACAAGAAGTTTCGCATCCTTAAAGATCAATGCACACTCCAAGGACGCCAAGTCAGTTGCAGTCATGAACAACGTGTTGCAACAGGACTTGATCCCCCAGAGTTATCTCGCCAGTGATAATGCCAGTGCTAAACAGGACCTAATGGAGGTCAACTTGTTACATATCTACGTGATTACCACGGAAGGTATGCTTTACATCTATGGATTGGATCCAGAACGTGGTGGTGATTGTATATTGTTGAACCAGCATTGTATACTTGACGAATAAACGGAAAAGAAAAGTGTTTTCATGAGACCTAGTCTGAAAGCAATGACGTAGAGAGTCTTTGTGATAGCAAGGAATAGCGGAATCGGGGAGCTGGTCTGATTCAACAAGGGCCACAAACAAACTAAGACAGTTTAAAGATGTTGCATGGGGGATTAATTTAGGTTGGTTTTAGCGATCACGATTGCGCTCTCGATTTTAGCGATCACGATTGCCTTCGAGAGCGCAATCGTATTCAGAGTGGGAGGAGTACGGCCGAATTAAGGGTCACGAACGAGCAGGAGCGATACGCACGTTGCATTGCGCTTATGTACTTTCCTTCGAGAATGTTGGGTTTCAAGAATAGTGGAATTAGCTACGAGGGTGGATTTTGAGAACTAGGGACGCTTACACAGGGACACAGACTACCAGAGAAGTGACATTATGTCTTTCGTTGATGTTGCATTGGGTTGAGTTTCTTTTGTTCATACCGTGGGGAGGGTAGGTGGTGCGTGTTTCTAGTGACAGCTTCAGATGAGAAACAAGAGCAAGAGCAGGAGGTGGAACGGCAATAGAGGAAGAGGAATTGACAGAGAGCACGATGGACTCTCTATTGTCATCTTATGAATGATCCCAATTGTTTCAGACTCTATTGAACCCCGCCAAATATGAATTTCACTTCGCATACCCCCTCAACGAAACTGAGTAAACCAACTCAATCTATACTTCTAAAGATTTGTGCTTCTCCATAGCTTTGTACTATCACTTAAATTACATGTTTCATCACTGTCGACAAGGACGCTATTGCCGGCGGCTGGAAATATACCCTGTTCGGTGAATCAAGTGTAACCCTGAAACCATGTTCTCCCTTTGAACGAGGGAGTTTGGTTTTGTGTTTTCTTGGATTACGGGGCTCGTGGTGTTGCTTAGATAATGATGTCAGGTTGGCTTGTCAGTTTTCGAACTCCGATAGAGGGGGAGCGTTCATTCTGTTTAGTTTATGTATTCTAGTCGGTTTTGGGCCATAAAAGTACTGGAAAAGAGTGTCGCGATGGCATAATGACGCTAGATGCTTGAGGCGAATCTCTCTTTGAATAACCATCTCTCTTAGCTGTCTAATGATCTACTGACTTCAAAGTCTAGATTGCCAAAGTGGAGTTCATACGCCGATGGACCACCAAAAAAACCGCAACAAATGCAACCAAATGGGACTGGTACATATTTCCTGCCGCCCATTCTGTGTCACTTTGAAGATTATTATATTTCGCAACCATCGAGATTTCCCACTCGGAAAAACTCACAAAGGGCAGAACTCTAATAAAATCTTAATGAACTCGTAAAGCTTATTCAGTATACGAAGTAAGTACGAACCGCTGAAACTTAAGCTTTCTGAATGATAGTTTGAAGGCATGTGGAAAGTGGGGTGCTGCTATCTGGAGGTAGATTTTCTCAGATAGCAGTGCTTCGGAGATAATGTCATGTGTTCTCAAGAAAGAAGGAAGGATCTTCTTCTATGATTATTACTTCCATTTTAGGGATGTCCAAATTGTAATCACAGACTCTTACATTAAGACAGAAATCATTTTCACTAATGGGAGAAAAAGAAACTCAGTTCTGTTCATGGGTATCTGTTAGTATTATTCGGTAGGTTTTTCTTCGACCACTGCGAAACGTTCTGTTGCAACCATAAAAATACCCCCCAACAAATAATAATATCTCATCTTCAAGGCAAAACCCAAAAAAAAAATCCTAAAATAACCCACAAGGTAAAACTCTTACATACCTAGCCGGATAATTGTCCATGTATAGCCCCAACACCGATATCCGAAAAAAAAGAAAAGACCCAACTTAATGGAAGAAAAATTTTCTACCTAGATGATCCAGGAATGACTTTGCGCATACTGACCTGATTATAAAATGCATTGGCTCCCCCCTCCTTATCTTCATCGTGATATTTGATTTGAAAATCCATCGTTTCCAACCTTCCCATCAACCCACACACACACACATATGTATATACTCGTCATCATGCGTTGGTTCCCTGCATTCTTGTTCTTGACGGGAATAGTTGCTTCCCTTGACTTTGATGAAATGGACTTTGAGGACTTGCCAGATGAACACCGCTGGCCACTGTTCCCTTACTTCAACATATCATTCAACAGTCCATTTAATACCACTTCTAATGTCATCTCATCCTTTTCCAGTATGCAACCATCCGTCATGCCTGACGCACCATCATTCTCCGCTGTCAGTGATTTGGTTGAAGAGGTTCTCCCAGTCAGTGATGTCAAACTAGAAAGTGCGTCATCTGTCAGCGCTGAAGCTACTGAATCTAGTGTCCCTGATGAAGTTTCTGAAGCTCAACAAGTCGAGACCTCCCAGGTCACACCAGAAGCCCAATCATCAGAATCCACCATTGACTCAGAATCAAGCAACCCATTATCGGAATTCCTTCACGCATTTGAATCTTTGCTTACTTCTAATTCCTTATTTGCATCCGTTTCTGAATACTTGCAGGCCATGGAGTCATCCACCGAGACTTTTGTTGAGCCCTCCGAAACACCAATCGACACTCCACAAGAAACATCCGATGTCTCCTCCTACATGTCACCAGTCCACCAATCATCTATCTATGAATCATTCGAATCAACTTTTGCTGAATCTTCATACAGACCTGTTATTGACTACCCACAAAAGTCATCTGCCGTTGACTTGTACGAGACTCCAGTTGTCGAACAGCAATCTACATCACAAATATACTCCTTCAGATACCCCGTTCAGCAGTCTTCCAAATACTCGTATTACCTCCCCGAATCAAGTGAAACAAGTTCTGCACAAACTTCCACCTTGTTCGGAGAATCGCCAGCCTCATTCTCCGACGGCTTGGACATCTATGAAACTTTTACCAGTGACGCAGAAGCCATCTCATACATCACTGACTCCAGTGTCTTTGTCAGTGTTTCGTCATCATCTTTCTCATATGCCAGTCACGTGATGGATGAACCAAACGAGTCATCCCATGACGACAATGAAACATATACTGAGGATGAGTCAGCTTCTGCTTTGATCACCCCCACCTTGGAATCCGCTGCTTACTGCACCATGCACTATTCGTCAGCTGAAGAAAGTGCCTTGTCCGTGGATTCATCAGAAGTTCTCGATGCTTTGGGTTGGAATCCACAAGTGGTTAGCTCAGCCAAACCAACAAGCTCATACTTCCCAATGCCCCGCTTCCCACTTAGCATCCTCAATTCCAAATCTTCTAGCCAAGAAAGCAATCCACTTGCTACTACTGTTGAAGAAGTTTCAAAGCCATCAACTTCTGCTTTTTTGGACAACATCTTTGAAGCTATGGAATGTGAATACAACTGTGAGGCTTATACAACGCAGGCTTCATCCACTACTGTGGCCCAACCAAGTGAGTACTATCCTGAACAACCTACTGAAATCTGCCATGAACAGCGCTGTTTTGAACCAATCCAATCCTTGGAGTACTTCAGCTCAAAGGTGAAAGACGTTTCTTTCGTCTCTCAGTCTCCAGCTTTTGTTAATGCTGTTGCTGCTAGTGCTGTTGAGTCCTCCCCTGTTGAAACTACAACTACCTCCCTGGTTGTCGCCGAAGAATCTAGCTCCATCGAACCAGCTTTCCATTCACAACTTGCTCTCCAATTCTTGAGTTCCATCTTGGCAGGTCATTTCTCCTGGCCAAGTGCCGCAAGTGAAAATGTTATTCCATCTGAGGATTCCGATATTGCTCAAGAAACCTACCACACAAGCTCCTCCGTGGTTACATCCAGCGAACTTCAAAGTTCCACCTACACAGATGCTGCCTTGGCTCCATCTAGAGGTGAACAATCATTAGAATATCATGAATACCTAGTGCCATCTTCTACCAAGTTAGATTCTTTCCCATCAGAAATAACATCTTCGGTGGTCAACTCCCAAGCTGTTCCAAGTGACGTGTCACCAGCTGAAGAAATCGACAACAACTACTACTTCGCTTACGCTGCTAACCCAATCAACAAACCTGCTGCTGTTTCAAGTTCTAAACCATCTATTGAGGCCCACAGCAGTGTCTCCTACATTCACCAGGCTGCACAGTCTTCCCAACCAGCTGTTCAACAAATAAGCATAGCCGCCGACTATCCTCACGAAAGCTACACTTCTAGAATCATGACCGTCAGTCGTGCCGGCTCCAACCAACGTCAACCACCAGTCTCATCCCCACCACCATCCTCATCAGCCGCTTCCGGGGACCGGGACACCAGTCCAGTCAGAGGTGTTATAACCGTTGATCACAACATCTTTGAGCCTACGGATGTTCCAGAGGTGCTAATTACATTAAGCGGTGCTACTTCTCGCGCTTCTCCCTCATCATTCATCGCACTTCTCGTTGCGCTCATTTATGTACTTTAAGTATCACATTCTCTTTGCATTTCCTTCTAATATAGGATCATAGATTTATTCACGTCACTGTAAAAACATACCATCATTACCTGTCATTACATGATGACGTGTAGGTTGAGGACGCTGTGAAAGTTTCATGCGGAATGCATGCCACGACTCCGCGCGCCAAGATTGCCACGGCCGACTGACCGGACGCCGAGTAGTTTCCGTCAACCGCAAAACCGAGAGCGCTTCAACCTTTCTTTCTTTTTTTTGCTACCACCGGAACTGGTCAAAGTTCCAGGACACAAGGAGAAGAGAACTGTAACCATTGCCAGAGGAGATAATTATAATTGATGCAGAATAGTAGACTATCATGGGTGAGACTGGGTAGAGAAAAGGGGGTGAAGGTGGCAGAGACTAAGAATGGGAAAGCTCCGAGGAATCTGGGACTTATCACAGAGTCACAGAAGTCCATATTTCCATTGATGCAATGCCTAACCACATGTTCATTCATTGCCTCCAGATAGTCATTTCTCTCATCTCATGCACAGCTTTTGTGTGAATCTAAAAATATTCGAACAATGAAATTACGTATCATACTTCCCCCACTATCAGTAACCCAAGACGCACCTACGACCTCCACCACCACCACATCATGAACAATCTCTGAAATTATTATAACTCAATAGGCAAAAATTCTACAATGAGGCATATCTCGACACATATAAATATGTATAACCATGCTCCAGCAATTGAACAAATTTCTCCTTTCTTTTTCCCTCTTCTCCTTCCTCCCCCTCTTTCCTTTAGTTCTCAATTAGTCAATTATTCAAGTTTCTAGACACCATTTCCAATTTCCAACAAACAATTCAACAACAACCATTCAATGAAAGCATTAGTATACCATGACCGAGGCGATCTTCGTTACCAAGAAGACTATCCGGAGCCCCAAATCACGCGCCCCAGCGACGTAAAAGTCAAGATCCATTACTGCGGCATCTGTGGCACCGACTTGAAGGAGTACACCGAGGGTCCAATTTTCTTTCCCAAGAAGGGTGAAGTCCACGAGATCTCCCAGACATTCGGTGGTGTCATCGGGCACGAGATCTCCGGCGAGATCGTCGAAGTAGGCACCTCCGTGACGGACGTCCAGCCCGGAGACACCGTTGTTATCGAAGTCACCGGCACGTGCCAGGACCGGGTCCGGTTTCCTGAGTCGCCAGCCAAGCCGCTGTGTCCCAGCTGCAAGGACGGCCATTACAACGCGTGCGACTACTTGGGGTTGACGGGGTGCGGGTTCACGGACGGCGGGTGCGCCGAGTACATGGTGACGGACGCGGCGAAGGTGATTAAGTTCGCGGGGATCCCGATGGATGTGGCTGCGTTGATACAGCCCATTGCTGTTAGCTGGCACGCCGTGAAGGTGTCGAATTTCAAACCGGGCGCCAGTGCGTTGATCCTTGGTGGTGGGCCTATTGGACTCACGACGATCTTTGCGCTCAAGGGGAATAAGGTGGGACATATCGTGGTGAGTGAGCCGGCGTTGGCTAGGAGACAACTTGCGGAGAAGCTCGGGGTCACGACGTACGACCCGACGGGGAAGTCGATTGGTGAGTGTGTGGAGGATCTTAAGAAGTTGTCGAGTGATGGATTGGGGTTCCAGTACTCGTATGATTGCTCGGGTGTGCCAGCGACGTTTGAGATCGGGTTGAAGGCGTTGAAGATAAGAGGGTGTTCGACGAACGTGGCTATTTGGGCACACAAGGCAATTGATTATTTCCCAATGGATGTGACGTTTAATGAAAAGGTCTTGACGGGGTCGATTTGTTTCGTGAAGGAGGATTTCGAGGAGTCGGTAAGAGCGATTGAACAAGGGTTTATACCTATTGAGGAGTTGAAGTTGTTGATCTCGTCAAAGATCCATTTGGAGAATGCTGTCCAGGATGGGTTTGTGGAGTTGGTGAACCATAAGGATAAGCATATAAAGATACTATTCAGTCCTAAGGAAGAGTATAGGGTTATGAAGGCTGCCCATATTTAAATGGAGCTACAATGATATTTATATAAGTGTATGTACATTACTTCAAGGAAAACATTGTTCCTAATCGAATATAATACTAGAACTAATAAATAATTGAAAAAAAAAGAAAAAAACAAAATGCAAGGAAAATCTCAAGATCTATATCTCCATGATCAACGGGTGTCATCTCTTACAGAAGTCAATCTGCTTGAAGCCCTCGTTGGGGTTCGTTTCAAGGGTGCGAGACTCAAATCGTCATCGTCGTCATCGTCACTATCTTCTTCAATCTCAGCAGTGGTTTTCCTTCTCTGGAAATCTTTAATGTGAGCACGATTCAACTTGGTGCTGATCTTGGAAAATGTACTCTGTTTATGAGGTGCCATTTCTGAACTAACCATGGTTCTTCTGCTAACGGCCACAGACGCTTCTTCATCACGTGAATCTCTGACAGCAGTAGAGTAAGCTCTTGCACTAGCTCCAGATACGTTGGCAGTGGCAGGACGTGTTCCAGCAGTGCTTTCACCTTGCTGCTGTTGTTGTTGTTCCTCTTCTGGCATGACATCCTCTGGGTACTTGGCGTAGTAGCGCAACTCAACCAATTTCTTAACCGCTTTCTCAACCTTCTTGGAAACTGAGTAAGGCAATGGCGTGTCTTTGGATGCCCGGAACAAAAACACATTAGTAGCGTGTTCATTCTCCATTCTGAACGTAAGCCAGATGAATCTTCTGAAGAGCTCAGCAAGAGCAACCAAGAACCCAGTGGCTGCTGATTCGTTAATTGCTCTTCCAAAAAATGCATAGAACACCCACTGGAATCTCAACACGACGTCGGCCACCATGGCTAAGTAATAGTAAATGGGTTTTTTGTAGAACAAATGATCTCTTAACAAGAAATGCTTTGAGTCTGATTGTAACAACGACCAATCCATCACGATATCCCAAATGGACGTATAGATGGAATTGATACATGCAAACACGATGAACACTGCCTTTGTTTCGGAGCGCCTATCAATACGGTATATGCTCAACGTGATGTAATAAATAGCTGACATGGAATATTTCAAGGAGTTGGCCAAATGTGGGAACCAGTCACCAGTGTCCATAAAACGACGGATACATTGTAAGAATCTCCACAAACTTGGCAACGTGGCCAAGAACCCCATCACTCTTGATTTGTTTGACCCACAAGTATTGTCTGCTGGGTTCTGGCCACCCAATGTGCCTTTCCAGTGGTGTGAGTACAAGCAAAAGAACAAGGCACTGTTACTCAAGGAGTATGTCAAGGAAGACACGATATCACCAAGGAAAAAGTCTCTGAATTCAACTGGGTAAAGACCGGAGAATATCAATCTCAACATGGCCACCTGTAACCAACGTCTGCTGGTGCCGTAGAAACGCTTGCCGGGCCACAAGAATATAACAACGACAATTCCAAAATATATCCATGGCCAATCTCTGCCAGGGAACTTATGCGGCCAGAAATCATTGAAACTGAACCATGCAACCAATGAAAGTAATGTGAACCCGAACGCTGGAAGCACCAAGAATTGCTTGTAGTTCAACGCTGTCGCCACATTGAATTCGAAAATGAACTTGTAATTGATCTTGTACTTGTCGAATATTGCCAAGTTCAAGGTGAACAAAACAAGGGCTAAGTTAAGCAAGAAGAACCCACCCCATATCTGCAACAAGGGGGTAGCTTCGGGCATTTCTCCAGTAAAGTTCTTGTGCAAGGCCGTATAAAGTGCAAGCACGAACAATGGAAGACCAAATCCGAGGAAAAGTCCACCAACGAAAAAGTCCTTGTAGAATGTGGGTGGTCTCATTTCGGATGCATTGATGGTATAAGCAATAGTCCTTAGCTTCTCCAAAGCATGCTTTCTATCGCGAGAACCAGGATCAAAAAATGCAATGTATAATTCCTCAACTTGATTAATCAACTTTTCTAGTAAATCACTGGTGACAAAATAAGACGTAGTGTCAAGTTTCTTCAAGAAAGGTTCCATGATCTCTGTTCCCATTGCTTTATCAAACTTTTTCGTTATTTTCCTGAACCCAGTTCTGTTCAAAGTCTTGAATGATTGCAACAAAGACAAAGCTCTGTAGTGTTCCAACAATGCATGCTTGAGCTGTTTCTTGGCAAATAAATAAGGCACACCGAAATGTTGCTTCTTCACCGCATAGTCACGGCGGTTTGATTGCTGGATCTGTTCTTGTGTTAGCACCGGTGGTGGGGCATCAGGTACCGCCATAGTATCGCTATCACGCTCACGCTCAGCCTCCGAAGCTGACGTTGGGTCTTCAGCTTTAGAGCTGGCGGTTTCGACCAATTCAACATCACCGTTTCTGATTCTGTTCTCCGCATAGTTCAAGTCAACGGATTCCTGGATCAGCAACGAAAGTTGATCCTCTGTCTCCTCCTTCTTCTTCTTGCTCTTTAGCTTCTTCAAGAATTTCATCGATGGGAAAGTAGGTAGTTCAAACTTGTTCAACCCACTGAGCGCAAACCGTGTGTGGTACGCTAGATCATTGACTTTGTGCACAACGTTGTTTGTAGCGGATGAGTGACGGTGGTTTCTCAAGTCGTGGTGGCTCTTCTCCCGCATTAGCTGGTTCTTCTGGTCTCGTAGTTCGTACAACTGGTCTTCCAATAATAAGAACCTCTCATAGGCATCCTGTTCCTTTTCAATGTAGAAATCATCGACTTTGGCAGCCTGCTTGTTCAACCAGGTCATGAAGTTCTCCTTCTCGCTGTAAAACTCATCCTTCTTTGTTGGTGGTGTTCTGATTGAAAAGTCAAATATCGACAGTCGACGTCTTTTCCTGGTGTGTTCGCTTTGCTGCCCTGCCGAAATGGGTGGCTGGTATGGTTCGATGGTGTACGCCTCTTGGGGCTCTGATAAATCGAGTAACGGTGTTCTATCGCTAGTGGGTTCGTTAATATTAGTATCGAGAGTTCCTGGGAAATTAAGATTATTAAACACTTCAGTTTCATACTCCTCCTTTAGTTTCCTTAGTTTCTTTATTTGCTTTTTGCCCTGCTTGTAGTCCAAGTACTGATCTTGCCATTCGGGTACTAGACCTTCACGCAAGGATTCCTCAAACTTCATAGTTGGCGATTAAGAATAAATAAACTAGTAATGGGTTGTTGATGTGTGTGTGTGTGGTTGTTGATGTTGTGGGAGGTGGCTGATGAGATGCCGCTCTACTAATGGAGCCAATTTATATACAAGTGGTATATTATTTTTTGAGTGCTTCCCGTATGGGTTGTGTTGGTCTGACAATAAAAAAGCAAAAGAACAGAGGACGTGTGTCGGGGGACAAAATTCGAGATAACACTAAGAACTAAAGAAGGGCTGAAAAGGGAGCGGGGGAGGTGTAGGTGCCGGAGTGGGAGTGTGGGAGCAAGTTAATTAAGAACCTCGTGGTAGATACTACAAATAATCAACTATCGTAATTTATGTAAAATTACCTATCAGCATCAAGAGGGAAATGGAGTCTATTTATGTCTGTCACAGTTGTACAAAATTTTTTATTTGAATCCTCCCTAATTCGACCTCTCGGGTCGCCCAGGTATGTAAGTAAGCGATTTGCCCCGGGTCCAGTCGTCCGCCAGCGTGCGTCTTGTATGGGAGCCTGCAGTATTACACATGTACATTGCCCTAGTTAAACCGACGCACGTGATGCTGTTTGTGAAGCTTTTTCTTCCCTTTGGGAGCAAAACAACAATGAGAGCAGGATCGTATGCGCACACCGGTTGCGTCTCAGCTACCACTTTTGTGGGATTCGGTGGGTTTGTGTAGTACATACACCATCGTCTGACATTGGGAACCATTGTAGCGGTCAGCCTTAAACCGCCGTTGCGTTGCGCCCCGCCCCCACCTTTTGCTTTGTCTTGGTGACACCTCTGTGACCGATACCGCTACTTTTCTTGCATTATGGGAAAACCGATAGAACGTTTTAAAACATACTTTAAAATATACACATAATGATAATAATAATGATAATAATTATATAAGGAATATAAAAAGAAATTACAGAAGTCTCTATAACAAAGAAGGAATCAAAAATAATAAACAATAAAAAGAAAATAAAAATTCATACACATCCACGGTCAATATTAATAATAATTATCTCACAAATACTCTAGTCTTCTGCAATGTATTCTCTATCATCGACTTTGCCCTCAAGGGCTCCTCTGATCTCCTCCATTTCTTTCGTTTGTTCTTTCCAGACCTTCTTTTCTTGCTCCTTAGCTTGCTCTCTGACAAACAAGGAATCGTCTGGTCTTCTGTAGGATCTTCCCAATCTGTCCCACAAGGTGGTGAATTGACCATAGTTGTAGTTGAAGTACAAGTGGTGCACGGTGTGACAGGCGGTTCCGTTGACGACCGGGTCGTTGGACCAGTAATTACCGTCGTGGATCATGACTGTCCAGAAGTTGACAAAGGTGAACAATCCCAAGTACAAGACCTTGTGCAATGGGAAAAACAATGGGTAGATGTGGTATGGCAAGGATTGCACGAACCCGTCAACTGGGTGGAAGGCATGGGATGCGAATGGAGTACAGACAATCCATTTGTGGTGTGGCTTGTGCAAGGCTTTGTAGACGCTTGGCCAGTGCAACCATCTGTGAAGGAAGTAGATACCACAGTCGGTGAACAAGATGAACTTGGGCACCTGCCACAAAAGAGCCTTGTAGCCACCGGTGGACTCGTCAATGTTGAAGTAAAGGAACGAGAATCCGCGCAACTCAAGCATAAAGAAGGGACACGTTAACAAAACCATGACCGGGATGGCTCTCGTGGCCAAGCCGATTTCCAATGACATTTGGTTCTTCAAGTATCTTGGGTGGTTGAAGATATTCCTATCAAAGACAAACACATAGGATACACTAGCAACAAGGAAGTACAAGGCCCAACCAAAGATGGTTGTGACGATGAAAAGGGACAAGAACTCCCTGAAGATGTTGGATCTGCCCAAAAAGGAAGCGTCAAAGTAGTTTCCGGCAGGCAATAACTTCGGAGCCAAGCCGTAGATCTCCGACTGGTCCTGGTAGTTGACAATCTTGGAAATTATATAGTTTGGGATATCGGATGGGGTCACATTAGCAAGACTGAAGTTTGAGGCTGCCGATGAGGCCAACATGGTGGAGTTGGTGGAGAATGAGTCCATGATTTGCAATTTGGGCAAGCTTATGCTGGACAATGCTTGGATGATGGGTGATGATTTTATGTATTCGTGAGCGGCACCATCTTTTGGGAAGACACCGGCGTAGACTCTGTCAAAGAGGAAATAGTCGCAAATTTCTAGAACGATATCCATGGTTGTTGTGGGTCTATGATGAATATGTTAGCTTGGAGGATGGTGGGATAGGTGAAAGCAAAGCCAGTCGTATATAATAAATAGTACCAGGTGGAATAAAGGGAACGTGAGGATTGCAAAGGGAGGGTAGGTCTAGGCTTGAACTGGTTATTAGTTAGCAAAAAAAGATAAAACAGGAGCAAGGAGGAATAGGAACTTTATTAAGCGGTGGTGGGGTGTAGGAGCCAGTGGGATTTATTTATACTAGCTGGATCTGGGGGACAGGCGAATCTAGGAGGGAAATAAACGAAGGTGGGAAGAGTACAGAAGCACAAGTAACACCACTCGAGTGAAAAATTTACAGGAAAAGTTTCCACTGTATTTATTCTGTATCTTATGTTTTTTTTTTATTATTGGGCCCACTGGGGGGGGGGTGTTCCTGTATATTGACGCACCGCATACATGGTGGGTTGTTTGTTTGAGTGGGCAGCAGGAGCAGAGCAGACACAAACGATGGGAACGAAACTCTGAAAAACGAAGCCAAACAAACAACAGAACAAGCAGCAGCAGCAACAGAATAAAACTATGCGCACAGTGCACGACCTTTCTGCTACACCGACCATCGGTTACTCTCCCTTCTGAACTATGGTAGTGTCCCACGCGCGGAAAATGGAATAATCAAAACAATCCATCAATCAATGCGTCCGCTCGTTCCCGTCGTTCCATTTTTTTCCTCGTTTACATGCATAGTAGCGTAAACTGCATGCGACGCCTATCGTCGAATTTCCTATTTGAGCGTATTCTCCGATTCGTTACTTGACTTCAAAGGGGGGCGGAGGACATCAATTAACACACCATTTGGAAACCACACCCTTTTTCGTTTGTAGTCCTGGTGGTGGTTGCAAAAAAGAAAAATCGAATCATTATAGATGGACAAGGGACAGGTGATGCCAATTATCGAATAGACGTCTGGCCATTACTAAAACAACAACCTCCTTTCGTTTAGACGGGTGCGGTGCCCACTAATCGTTCGAGGAAAATAGTTCTCTGTGTATATTCGCCTAAAACAAAGCCGCTACCTATCTACACCTATAGTAAATCTAACAAGTCTTGGTTTGTATTGTTGGTGCTGCTAGTTGAAGGCTGAGAGACGCCAGCTGATGTTGGGGTGACTGTTCTTGAACCAGATGGTTTAGGTGCCAACACCATGTTGGAGTTGAACCCTGGTGGATAGTTCACAGCTGGGTGTGGTGGTAACTGTGACTGTGGTTGAATGTCAGGTGCGGTTGGAGTGATTGGCGTGTTGGGTAACGTCTTCATCTTGTCAACTTCAGTACCCCAATTAATATGCTTCCTCTTTGGCAACTTGAGCGACTGGGCCAGTTGGAAATCGTCAAAATCCTCATCGTCGTCCTCTTTCTTCTTGTCAAATGTACTGTTCAATGTGTTCAAGAGCCTGGTGTTGGTGGCATTAGTAGTTGTGTTGGTTGCTCCAAAGCTCAAGTTGTTGTTGTTGTTGCTGTTATTGAGCGGAGTTGTCTTTTTGGGTCTTGGTCTTAATGTTATTGGGGTATTTGCCGTTGGCTTTGCAGGTGGATGATGGGTGGAAATTTTTGGCGCCGTAGCACTTGCCGGAGAAGTTGGATTTGATTTCTTGGTGGGTTGCATGGTTTTGGCCTTTGGTGCAAACACTTCGTCCGTAGATTGACGTATCGTTTGGGTCTGCAATAATGAGTCAAAAGTCTGGGTGTCACCATGTATCGAGCTTCCATTAGAGGAACTGGTCTGTGGCAAAGTAGCTAGTTTCTTGTCAACTAAATGCTTCTGGATTGAATTTATAACTCTCATGAACGCATTAAACTCCAGCTTGCTGCAATCATTACACCCAAATGCAAGATTGTAGCATTGTGGTATCACTGACTCAATGGTGGCTTCCAATTCCAAATTAACATGCTCGCTAGTAACCAATTTGGCAAAAAAGTTCAAAACCTTACCAACAACCCTCTTGTCTCTGCTTTTCAAGTTCTTCATGATTGGGAACAACTGCTCGTTAGCAATGATTTTGTCTATGATTTTTTTATCAACCAAGCTTTCAAAAGTGTCTATCGTTGCCAATTTGGTGGAAAGGATCGTCGTGGTCTTGAACACTTGCGCCAATAACGGAATCAATGTGTTCTTGATATAAGGAAACTCAATCTTCTCAACCACATTAGGAACAAACTTTAAGAAAGTTTCCTGGAGTTTGATTTGTGTCTCCACTTTGTCCTTTTCTTTAGACGACAACGTCAACACTAAGTCTATTATGCTCTTGAAGAAGTTGACAAATTGCTTATCCTTAGATTTCTCCTCGATGATGTTTATATTCTCAACCAAAGTCAATCTTGTCAACACTGAGCAGTTGATCAACTTGGTGAACGTGTTAGGAGCTTTCTTGTTTTTCGAGTTATCCTTAAACAATACATCAGCAACCTTATCTTGGAACGTCAAATTGGATAAAGTTTCGGAAATCTTCAAGACAATGGACAATGCATACGAAATCAATTCATCAGTCTGTGGATCAGGAATGTCAGTCAATACATTTAACTCGTTAGTCAACAAGTCAATCAACAATGGCAACAACTTCAGCGACTTGAATGAAGGTGGGAATTCCGCAATCAAATTCGAGTTTGTGCTTGGATCTATTTCCAACAAACCTTTCAAGAACACCAATTTCTCGTCCAACGATTTGGTGGAAAACTCGTCAATAAACCACATGGCTTTGATGATGCCTCCATTGAAGAACTCAGAATCCATAAACTGATCCAATGTGAGTCTGTCATGTGGGTATCTTGCTAACAATTGTGGGAAAATAGGGTACAACTTAGGAGGCACGTCTTTCAACACATATTTCAACTCGCTGGGTTTGTGGTTGTAGAATTTCTGCTCGAACTTCCTAAACTCTTGCTTGTAATCGGATATACTATTCGAATCAAAACAATTTATCAACATCTCGTTATTGTACAAGTAGAAAATCAACTGACCCAATGACCACACATCGTTAGCAAAATCCAACTTGGTGTGTGAATCAACAATCAACTCTGGTGCCGTAAAGTTCAAGTTCAAGTTGGCGAATGGCACGACAGATGAGTTGTTCATGATGTAGAAGTTTTCACGTTCCAGTGGCGATATCTCATTAAGGTTCTGCAAAAACTTGAATCCGCCCAATTTCCAATCTCCCTGGTGGTTGACAAACACCGACGATGGCTGTAAGTTCAAATGGATGATGGACCCATAACTATGCAAGAACTGCAACCCCTTGGCGATCTGTAACAACCCCTTTTGTATCGACAATGTATCCAATTCCTTTGGGTTGATAGTTAACAAATTATCCGTGACTGGTTCGCTGACAAATAAGAACTTTGTTTTGGTCTCTTCCAAAACCTCAAAAATCTGTAACAACTGGGGATGTTTCAATTTGCTCAACTGGCTGACTTCAAACTTGATAAGCTCATAACACTCGCTAATGACGACCTTAGGGTTCTTGGCCTGGGACGCAGACGAGTATATCCTGTTGATCTGTCCTTCAAACTTTGATTTGTCGAATATGAACACCGAGACTAGTTTCCCGTTACTTTTGTGTTTTGCTGGGTATATCGCCCACGGCTCCGATACAAAGGACGGGTTGTCCAGCACACTGTAGATGGACCTTATACCTGTGTTGAAACCTAACCGACTGAGCATGGTTGTCTAAGTGGGGGTATGGGAGGAGGGTAGATGCGTAATTTTTTTGCAGCTAGGATGGTGATGAAGCAGGATTACGAAACCCTTTTGTTCGTGTGGTCTCTTTTTTGTTTTAGCTTAAGGAAAAGAGAGAGAGAAAAAGCTTTTTGATGTTGGTTGGTTGTCACTTTGGAGAGCGCGTGAGGCAGCCAGACAAAACAGCAGAGGAAATGAAAATGAAATAGCGCAAGCAGCCAGAAAATACATGAAGTTGAAAGGAGAGAAAATTTTGTAAATACGGCAACGTAACATTCCAGACAACCATCACCAGCAACAACAGTCACCAATGATACCAATAGAGAACAACTTCCAGAACTCTGCAGAGAGACTAGATAAGCCGTCTGCGTACTTGATCAGAAAGGCAAGACACAACTATGGCGAAATCGAGAGAGCAATGACGCTGAAGAC
Organism: Candida pseudoviswanathii; assembly: GCA_030565125.1. Lineage (NCBI taxonomy): Eukaryota > Fungi > Ascomycota > Pichiomycetes > Serinales > Debaryomycetaceae > Candida > Candida pseudoviswanathii. Next base: position 629 of record JAJMBE010000036.1, on the reverse strand, counting down.
AGTATACGTCGGCAACTTGTCCCATTTCACCACCGAAGAGCAAATCCACGAGCTATTCCTGAAGTGTGGAGCCATCGACAGGATCATCATGGGCTTGGACAGGAACAAGCTCACGCCATGTGGGTTTTGTTTCGTGATATACAGAACCGAGCAGGGCTCGTTGAACGCCATGAAGTTTTTACAGTCGACAGTGTTGGACTCGCAGGATATAACAATTGACTTGGACCCTGGGTTCCGGGAAGGTAGACAATTTGGCAGAGGCAGACACGGTGGTCAAGCAGGCCAAGAAATGGCAGCTGCTGGAAACAGAGGATACAGAGGCGGATATAGAGGTGGCTACAGAGGAAGAGGTGGAAGAGGCAGAGGTAGAGGTGGATTCCGCGGAGGTTTCAATGGTGGTTTTAGCAGTGGTGGTGGTAGTAGCGGTGGAAGCAGCAGGGTTTACATACCTTCCAAAGACCCCACTTTTGACGCATAGCATGCATATCGTGTAAGTAAGTTTGTAATATTAATGACAATTCATAGAGGAGTGCAATGTTGTCACATAAGATTTCTATTTGATGATTTATGGAACCCCCCACTTCTTCGTCGACTGCACCACCACCGCGTGCGTGGCCATGGGCTTGATC